>PVJD01005066.1:0-122498 GCA_004026545.1 Mormoops blainvillei
CAAACTGACAGTGACCAGAGGTGATGGGGGAGGGGGATAATGGTGGAAAGAAGGGGAAGGATCAAGTCAAGAAACATGTAGAAAGGACCCACAGAGAAAGACAATGGGTGGGGAGGGTTGAAGATAGAAGGCTGGGAGTCAGTAGGCCAGGGGAGAGTAATGGGGGGAAATGGGGACCACTGTAATTGAACAATAAAAAAATGAAAAAAAATTAAAATGAAAGATATTTTTCCTGAATGTTTGAGCCAAGAACATGGGCGTACATTATACATGGCAAAATACGGTAATATCTCAAAGAGCATAGTACATGTCAGAGTGGGCTTTCAGTAGATGTTTCTAAAGTGAATATACGCATATGTCTACATGAAACAAAACAGAGAACCCAGATATCAAACCAAACTTATATGGTCACAATCCGCAGCAAAGGAGGCAAAAATACACATTGGGGAAAAAGTAGACTCTTCAATAAATGGTGTGAAAACTGGACAGATATAGGCAAAAAAAAAATAACACTGGACAACTTTTTTACACCATACACAAAAATAAACTCGAAGTGAATTAAAGACTTAAATGTAAGACCTAAAAACCATGAAACTCCTAGAAGAAAACATGAGTAATCATCTCTTTGATCTCGGTCCTGCAATATTTTCTTCAGATGTGTCTCCCAAGCAACAGCAGCGAAAGCAGTTAGATGGACCTAAAGGATACTGGACTAGTGAAGTAAGTCAGATAAAGACATATGCTCTATGATTTCACTTATATGCGGAATCTAAAAAAAAAATCAACAAAAATCAGAAACTCATAGGTACAGAGAACAGACTGATGGTTGCCATTGGGTGGGGGTGGGGGGATGAGTGGAAGGTGAAAGGGATTAAGAGGTACACACGTTCAGTTATAAAATAAATGACTCACAGTGATGGAACATACAGCACAGGGAATACACTCAATATCGTAATGATTTTGTACAGCGACCTACGGCTACTAGATTATGATAAATCTATTAAGGTATACAAGTGTCGAATCCCTATGTCATACACCAGTTGAAACTAATGTAATATGGTATGTCAACTATACTTTAATAAAAAATAGCTATGTGAATGTAAGAATAATACAATACTATAAAATATTTCTTCCAGTCATTAATTATTATGGCAATTATTAGTTTACTTTGACTAGAATCTGCCCCGTTATAAACTTAGTATATAGACCTATGCTGGGAAAATGACAGGGAACTGCAAATTTCTTTTAGCAGGCATTACACCTGGATCATCAGCTCCTTTGGGACAGTTTATGTGCCCAACGATAAGCACCTGACAGGAGTTCCAAGTAATAAAAAGAAAAAGTCAGTGAGAACAGAGGCACTGAAGGTAAAGGCAGGTTGCTTCCAGGGGGTTAGGAAGGAAGCATATATGGTATTGGGTGAGGTCCCAGGTGGACTGAAAGACAGGAAAACGATTCCCATTTTCACCCACAGCCTTTCCTTAGTACTGGAAAGCACTGAAATGTAATTCTCACAAAGAACTCTATAATCTATAGAAATCAATTATCTAAAGAATTTTGACATCAACAATCACCTGTTCTACTTTACCTTACTTCACTTACTTTCTGAAGATACCGTCAACATCAGTAATGCCCATCCCATCCGCAATAGCTCTGGTGAGTCTAAAAGGAACTGTCTCAGGAGTAGGAAAGATTTTACCCTGCTCAAAAGCAACTTCTAATGCAAAAAATACAGTGCGGTTAGGAAGTTCCACAGTTAGTTGACTTTCCTCCCAACTGGCACATGGACTTTGTAGAGGCACCAAATAATGTGTCACCAACATCCCCCCAGGACTGCGGCACATGGCAGGGGAGTCTGTCTCTGCCCTGCCTGACCTCCTCTCCTCCACCGCTGTCCAGGAGGCCCACCTCCAATTAAACAAGCATTCACTACTTCTGGACACACTTAGAGAAATCTTGATTACAAGATGATTTTTAAAAATGAAGTAGTTACGGATAGAATTTAAAATGCAGAGGATATTTATTTATCTATTTATTATTTATAAGATCCTTCATTTCTTTCTAGTGTAATTCAATTTTCCTCTCTTTTAGTAAACCACTTATGTGGGTTACACTGTATAATTTCTAATTTCCTAAAACTGCACCTTCTTAGAAATCTTGCATCCTACATTCTAATCAAAACCTCTTCTCCTTCTGCACACATTCAATAGTCTTCAAGCTCACTGAGATTCCTAGCCTGTTGGCCTCCCTGCCTTCCCTTCTCAGCTCCGAGCGAAGGCTGCAAGGCTGACTGCTCTCACTGTAGCTCAAAGCTCCCCGTCTCACCACGCCTCTCATTTAAACGCAAGTGTAAACTACTTAACCTTCTGTATTTAAAATAAAGAGGTTTCAGTGACAACTAAAAATTGAGGAACAGCACCGAAGGTAAAGCACAGGTCAGCAGATGCCACAGGCCTTACCTGCGGCTGCTCCAGGCTTTAGACACTGATTTAGAAATGAAGACCCAAGCGCTCAGGACACAGCGAGGCTCAGGGTGGGAGCGTGCAACCGCTTAGGGGGCTCACGACACATTTGCAGGTGACCTCCCGGGGGTGATTAGACCACATTCCACCTGAGGGGCCTGGCTGAGCACCTTAAAATAATTACAAGCTTTTTAAAAAAGTAATTACATTAGATAATTATATAATATTCTCCTGCCATAGGACCATGAAAAGTGACTAAAGGACATGATGATATTTTTTGTTTGCTTAGAGGAACACAATGAGAAGTCTCATTTTAAAGTAGTAAGAATTTAAATGAGAACAGAGAAAGGAATATCACCATTAATGTATGGGGGGAGAGATACATATAAGTGAATGTGTATTACCAAAAGTTATAGCAGCTCATAGTTATTTGAATGAGCACAGCAAGAAGCATGATGGATTGCGGGAAAGGTGTTCCACAGAGGGAATGGAAGCCTTTTCATTCTTAACTCCTAGGGCACAGTGAATAACTAGGACCATTTTTTGAAAACCTTTAACCCTAAAAACTCTCAGTTATTCAGTGAAAGGACTTGCGTCTATACAATTCTCTGCAACATAAGATTACCCAGAGATATCAGATAATTAATTCAGTGCAGTCATCTATTATCAGTCCACCAAAAGATATTAAGGGAAAAAGTGGAGGGTGTTGAAGCTACTAGATACACATTACATTCCGGATCACATATGAATTGTCATTGTCAGGACCTGCGTAACTGTAATTGCAGTATTGTTTGTGATTTTAAAGAGATTTACATATTGGGCTCTATAATTAATAAATTACAGAGCATAACATAGCAAGAAGAGAACATTCATTCTTTGAACTCATACTGCTCTGGGCCTTCCACTGAGTGGCATCAAAGTTTGCTAATATAATAAAGCATCACCAAGTGCCTCAACACTTCTGACCATCTGAGGTCTCCTACTACTGATGATATGTATTCTTCAGTTTGCAGCTTTGATTCAATCTTATTCATGAAAAACAAAACAAAAAACAGTGTACAAGAAAACACCCGATGACACTTCAACATCTCAGTTATAACAGAAGAAAAATAAGAATGCACGCACATGTATACGCAATGAAAGGACTACAATCCTTCAGATCTAAACAAAACAGTCCCCTTAACAGGAAATATTTAAAAGATATAATAATCTTAAGAGTAAATGGCATCGGTGCCTTTTAAATATATTTTTTATTTGCTCATTATTGTGAGAAACAAATGTGAACTATTATTGGTACCTCCTATGCTTTGGCAACTATTCAGAAATTGTTAACTGATTTTAGGTGGAATCATAATAACAAAGGATTTAAAAACTGAACACACTCACAACACACATTCTTAGGATTCTTGTGATCTAAGAAAAAATATTCTGGGAAAATATGAAGATCACAATTCAAAATGTTATGTATGTTCAATCCAAATACCTCATCATGCTGAAAACTGTGTTTAGATGCATTTTTACTTATTAGATTCCTTACTGCTGCCTCTGGTTTGGTCAAAGATTCACCTGTGTTTGCATTTGTTAAAGTTAGTATAATAAACGAAGTGTGATGGGGTGATCTGTTGAAATTCAAGAGATGAGCTGTCAGAAAATCAAGAGCTATTAGTTTTAGGTAAAAAACAAAAAGTAAAAATCCACAACCCTTTTCATTTTGCTTAACATTATGATATGTGTTACTGTACTAGATCCCAGAGTGGGTGAGGTGTGTATGTGTGTGAGAGAGAGATCCGTGAGGAATAAGAGAGAGAAATTAAGTGAACTTACGTGCAGAGTGGGTGGAGACAAAGGAAATCTTCATTTCAGCCCTTATACAGCATAATAAATATGACCGAAATCTTTTTTGTATTTGTTTCCTAAAATGGAACAGCAGTATCTACTTGAGATAGCGTATAATAATAATAATACAAAAGAGGAGCAGCTGATATTTTGATTGCCAGGTTTACTTACATTATTGAGGACTCCATGAATTCCTAGACCTCCCTCATCTTGGTCCCCATTCTAGCAGCCAATTGGTACATAATAGGCAAAAGTTTATATGACAGAACCTCCATTCCATCTCTCCATCATTAAAAAATACAAAGTTAATAAACAATACGTTTCAAATAGTCTCCAATTGAAGCAAATAAATTATCCTAAAATAATACTCTTCAACTAGCACAACCACCTACTGGTTGTTAATAAAACTTCACTAACATTTTTTTCCTTATTATTTATCTTATCTGAAAATCTATCTGACTGGTATTCTAGATTGATTCATTGGTAAGTCATAGAATTTGATCCTAAATTAAATAGTATTGAGAACTGAAATACTTGGCCTGTTTATAACACAGTGACTTCCAAGCAGGACAAAGCTGGATCTGAGGACCATGGTGATCTCGACTCCTGAGAAGGCGGTGCGTGATAAGATGAAATATTTATTATCGCCTTCACGCTAAAGGTAACAGGATTGCACACCAGTAGTGGATATTATAACAGGTTATACCTATTCTGAGTCTTATCATTCTTTTCATCCAGCAGACCCATCTTCCTTTTAAGCTTCAAATTTTTTGCCATTATATATACAGTCGACATAACTTTAACGTTATGTCATTGATAAAATCTTAGATTTTAAAATAAAAACATAAAATACCATTGCCTTGATGCTTTCTTGTGAACCTTTGAACTCTAGAGCTCTCTGCCAGCTCAGAGGGATAGCGTAAGTACAATTTAACTAAAATGACTGACGGTTTCAATTATTGGTTTAGATTTTATTGAGGATGAATACAGTGTTTTCCAGAGGGGAAAAATACTTTCTTTCATTTTCAAAAGTAATTCACTATAAAATTCCAGAGAAGCATAAAGCAGGGGAAAAAACTTGTGACCACCTGTGTGTCACATCGTTTTTAGTTGCTTATCGAATCCCCCAATCTGGCATCCTGGGAGCTTGCCTGTGGTAATTGCAAAGAGACAGGAAAAGACTAACCTAAATTCTCTCATCTCCATAGAGAACTGCATCATTAGAGCTCATTCAGAATAACTGTGCACTTGAACCTGTATGTGCTATGAACGCTGGACCAAGTGCGAGGGACACAGAGCAGCGCACATGACCCACAACACTGACGGGTTTATGTCGAAGCGTTTAACGCACAGGGTAGAACCCCGGGTTGAAATAGACAACTTGCCTTCCTCATTCCATTAACTTCAGAAACCCCAGAATTTTCACACCAGAGGGAACACAATGAAATATCTACATATCATGACCTTCTTCCCAAAATGGGCATTGATGTAATTATCTACCGCTTTCCATAAGAAACGTTTACCATCCTCGTTCAGTGCACAACTGAGCCATTCATCCAGCTCCAGCTCTCGTTGAACTTTTACTGTGTATCTTGCATTGAATAATTACAGCAACACACAAAAGCAATCAGATTTTATAAAACTACAAAATTATACATGATACATAGCATAGAAAAAAAAAGAAAATACAAAATTCTAAGGATTATAAAAAAACAAACTTACAGTTTGTCTTTTTTCTTTTCCCTTTTTTTTTTTTACTTTTTGTCTTAAAATAAGCTTGTGCAGCCCTGACCAACCGGTGTGGCTCAGTTGGTTGGGCGCCATCCTACGAAATGAAAGCTCACCGGTCAGTGCACATACGTGGGCTGCAGGTTCAGTCCCCATTTGGGGCATGTTCGAGAGGTAACCGAGGGATGTCTCTCTCTCACATCGGTGTTTCTCTCCCTTTCCCCTTCCCTTCCTCGCTTTCTAAAAATAAATAAAATCTTTAAAAAAATAAGTTTGTGCACTTAAAAAGCTATCTTAGGTGACCAAAGACAAGGTAGACTCTACCTAAGGTATTTAGTTAATTTTATTCTCTACTTACACTAATATAAACAGACTGGAGGCAGGCTTGAATAAAAGGTTTAATTATACCAAAATAGATAATTCATATTTAATTTCAACACCGATCACTTTTCATCTATGATACTAACAAATCAAAAAAGGAAAACAAGAAGCTAACATCTATATAGTTTGCAATGAACTCAGAGCTAAGGCATAAATTCATGCTCTGGGTTCTGTGTATCTGTACATATACAGTCACTGTGCATCTGTACATCTTGTCATTGGTCTGAATGTTATGTTCCCTAATAAGGCCCCCTTCCTCTTTGGCATTTTTCAGAAAAGCCTGTTTGTTTTCAAATTCTGATGATTTCCTATATTGTTTTCATTCTCTGGAATTGATATCTAGAACCATGCTAATAAGAGAAATTCCTTTATTTTTCTGTTTCTTTTTGTTGTCATTGTTGTCACTGTCACAGAAGCCCCCCATTCCCCCCTACTTTGCCAACCTCCACCCGGCCCTCACTCCCCCTCCCCGGCCTTCACCACGTTATTGTCTGTGTCAATGGGCTGTGCATACAGTGGCTTTCTCCACCATAATTTCCAGCCGATGCCACTGACTTCAACACAACACCATCCATCTATATTATATTTACAGGTACTAAAGGCATCTAATCACTCCAGTCAAAGAAATCCCTACACTAGGGTTTAATTTATTTATGTATCAATTAAATTATATGACGTACGGTATTTTCTTGACTTTTCAAAGCAACTCTGACATTGACAGCTTATATTTGTAAAGAACTGTGCAAAAACAAAGGGCCCTATATCATTTAGAGATAATTATATTATGCTTTTCATGTTACACTTACTTAGTGAGATAAATATTTCCAAAATTAGTTAAACTAAAGAACTAAGATGGAGAAAGAGGAAGGTTGAAAGGGGCTGGGGTACTAAAGTCTTAGCACCACTTGTTGGGTGGTTGGACTGCAAGTGAACAGCACAGGCTGACTTGCACATTCCATAATCAGCTAGTTTTACAGATGAATCAGTGGAATTATGGGAAACAATGTGCTGAAAGAGCAGGTGCTGTTGCGAAGTACAAGGAAGACACATTTGAGCCTCCAAATATGCTCCTTATTTTGTAACATTCTGTTTCATTCTGCCCTAAAGTTGTATAGAGTTACAACAGTAATAATATATGGAAAAGTGAAATCATACTTTATTTGCTTTTGAAATAAATTTGGCCTTGTTGGAAAGATCGAGTGTTTTCCTGCTAAACAGCTGTCTTGAGGGCTGCTACAAAGTCATACCTTTTCTGGATAGGTCTGCATGACCGCAGGATTTCCCAAGCAGATGTCTGCTAACCAGTGGCCACAAATCCTCAGACATGCTGCGAATGGAAGTCTCAGGTTGGGATCATTCTGTATAGAAAAGCAAAATCTTAACAATGTAATTCATTGTCAAGACTACAGAAAAGCTTTTTCCACTTGGGGGAAAAAAGCAGGCTAACAATGTTTTTCTTCATCTGCATTCACCATACAACTATTTTAATACTCCAAGTACATAAATTTATGACATTATCATCCTCTACTATTTATTATTATTACTCTCATGGGAGTAACACACAATTATTGAATAATTGTACATGCCAAGTACTCTCTAAGGGCTTATGAATATTAACTCACTTAATCTTATGAAGTAAGTATTATTATCCTTAATGTGCAGAGTAGAAACTAAAACTGGGGTACAAAGAGAATAGGAAGTTCCAGGTAGCCTTACTCTAACACCTGTATCGTGAAGCAATATTTAAACACCATATCATATTGGTTCCCAGCGCTTTGGTATAATAATGAATTCTTTAAAAATGGGAGATGTCACACAAGTGCCTAATACCAAAAGCACACTGAGTTGATATTCACTAATTGGGCGTATGTCAGAGGGACACCACTATGACCAAACCATTTAACATTTCGTGACTCCTACAAATACCTCTACTTTTGTTCATTGTGTGCTGGAAATAAAGCTTTAGAAGCTGCTGAGTTTTCAATAACTAACAGATAATGTTAGATAAAGTATTAGATGGTATATTTTCAACATATTTTGACTGACTATTCCAACCTGCTTTTTTTTTAACTTTTGTTTTCTTATGCATTTTCCCTTCTTTCTTTTTTTCCCCCCTATTTCAAGTTTATAGTAGCTATTTCATGTTTGTTTCCCACACACCCTCCTGGAATTGTATAGAAATTGTTTTTAAAAAGGCATTAGAATAAGACAAAGAAATCTACCACAAGATGGACTGACAGAATTGTTGCAAATAAGAAAAACGAAGACATTCTAAACCCTTCGGCAATATTAATTTTTCAGACTTCTTATTAAAATTTCTTATTCATGGATCAGTAATCTCAAGACTTTAATAAAATTGTGAATTTATTAAAAATACTTAAAGCTCAGTAATTTTTTATAACAGTAAAATACTAATTCAGCCAAGAAAAAAAATGAGCCTCTGACCAGCCGGCATCCAGCCTCCTGACCGTGCGCTGGGGCCGCTCAGGGCCGCCTCTGCTCCTTCTGTGCCCGGAACTCCCGCGCTTCCTCCCGCTGCCACTCAGGGGCGCCACAGCCGGTTGACTTGTACTGTTCCATTTGTAATATTGCCTTTCGGGGAGCCGAAATGAAAATCACACATGGAAGTAAATACTTTTACCGTTATTACTACTACCACTGATAATATATATAATAAAAGCTGTAACTATCATTCATTGAGGACTTGACTATATGTCAGAACTGTCTTTTTTTCAATTTTTATCCATTTTAATTTTTTCAAATGGAATATTTTTCACTAAGATCAATTATTTTTCACTTAGATTTTATTTTTTCATTTTTTTAGTATATTTTATTGATTATGCTATTACAGTTGTCTCCCCTTTGACCCCCTTCACCCAGTATTGCTATATCCTCCAGCCACCCCCTCCATTAGTTCATGTCCCTTGGTCATACATATAAGTTCTTTGGCTTCCCTGTCTCTTATACTGTTCTTAACATCCCACTGTCTATTTTGTACCTACCGAATATGCTTCTTATTCCCTGTACCTTTCCCACCATTCTCCCTCTTCCCCCTCCCTGCTAATAACCCTCCATGTGATCTTCATTTCTGTGATTCTCTTCCCATTCCAGGTGGTTGCTTAGTTTTTGTTTTTTAGATTCAGTTGTTGATAGTTGTGACTTTGTTGTCATTTTACTGTTCATAGTTTTTATCTTTTTCTTAGATAAGTCTCTTTAACATTTCATATAATAAAGGCTTGGTGATGATGAGCCCCTTTAACTTTACCTTGCTTGGAAGCACTTTGCCTGCCCTTCCATTCTAAATGATAGCTTTGCTGGATAGAGTAATCATGGATGTAGGCCCTTGCTTTTCATCTCTTTGAATACTTCTTGCCACTCCCTTCTTGCCTGCAAGATTTCTTTAGAGGACTCAGCTGAAAGTCTAATGTGAACTCCTTTGTACATAACTTTCTTTTTTTCCTCTTGCTGCTTTTGAGATTCATCTTTATCTTTAACACTTGGCATTTTACTTACAATGTGTCTTGGTGTGGCCCTCTTTGGGTTGAACTTGTTTGGGATACTCTGAGCTTCCTGGACTTGAATGTCTATTTCCTTCACCAAAAATGGGGAAGTTTTCCTTCATTATTTTTTTAAATAAGTTTTCAATTTCTGTCTCTTTCTCTTCTCCTTCTAGCACCCCTGTGATTTGGAGGTTGGTGTATTTAAAATAGTCCCAGAGCTTCCTAAGCCTCTCCTCATTTTTTTGAATTCTTGTTTCTTCTTTCTCTTCTGGTTGAATATTTATTTCTTCTTTTTGGTCCAAATCTTTGATTTGAATTCCGGGTTCCTTCCCCTCACTTTTGGTTCCCTGTATACTTTTCTTTATTTCACTTTGTATAGACTTCACTTCTTCCTTTATTTTGTGGCCATACTCAATTATTTATCTGAGCATCCTGATCACCAGTGTTTTGAACTCTGCATCTGATAGGTTGGCTATCTCTGTGTCATTTAGTTCTTTTTCTAGAGTTTTGTTCTCTTCTTTCACTTGGGTCACCTTTCTTTGTCTCCTCAATTTGGCAGCTTCCCTGTATTTTTGTGTATTATGTAGAGTCTCTTTGATGCCCTGTGTTGGTGCTCCTATTATGTTGTATGCGGTGGAGCCTTAGGTATTTGCCAGGGCAGGGCAATCCATTTTGCTTCATTGTGGTGACTGTATGTGGGGGAGAAGAAAGTCTTGGCCATGTTCAGGATAATAAATTGTCTTGTTACTATAAGCACTGATTATGTTAAACATGGTAGGTAATAAAATTGTAATACTGTGTTAAATTACATAACACTTAAAGTTTAAATGCTTATTGATAACTGTATATTACTTATACCTGTAGTCCCCAAATTTATAAAAGGAGATATAGTCTAGATAGTTTGCAAATTCTCTATGAAATCTTTTATTTTAGGACTTTCATTCCAATGGCCTCAAGAAAATTCATATAAACATATTCTGTATTATCTACATGATCAATAAATAATCTCATAAGACCATAGAATGGGCATCCCCATCTATGTTTAGAATTATATTATTTCTAATAGATTTGTACCTGCTGTTAGCCAATAGTGAAGAACACACATAAAACCTGAAGCAGAACAAAGTGATGGCTAAATGCCATCACAATCAAGTCAAATTAAAGCTGTACTAGTACAAGTCAAAGAAACTGAGTAATCATGCCTTATGGCAAAGTCTAGTCAAGGTTGGGAAGACAATTTTGTTGAAACATATATCAAATTAAATTATTGATTTTCTTATAATTGTATTGACCTTAAAATACAATAAGTGAATATATACTGAGTTTTATGTTCACACATAAACTATGTTAATATAATATATTAAATTATATTTATTATATGTAATTATAAAATTATAAAAATGTAAGCCAACATTACAGATCTGATTCTTTTCTTGTTTTTTCTATTTATTTATTTTTTTTAGAGAGGGGAAGGGAGGAAGAGCGGAAGAAAAACATCAATGTGAGGTTGCCTCTCATGCACCACCTACCAGAGACCTGGCCTGCTACCCAGGCATGTGCCCTAGAGGGAGTCGAACTGGTGACCCTTTGGTTTCCAGACCAGCACTCAATCCACTGAGCCACAACAACCAGGGCTCTTTTTTTTTAAATTCGAGGTTAAAAAACCCATAATGAGACTTCGACTATGTATATACATATAATGTGCACCCAATTCCTGAAGGAATTTCTCCTGCTGTGAGTTCTTCGCATGGGAAATATTACAGTTCTGTGGCATAGAAGGAAAATGAAGTTATAAATGTAAATAAAGTATAACCCAAGTTTTGTTTTAAAACTCTGGTAGGATACATTCAAATGTTAATTGTCATTATCCTAGATCATAGAAGTATGGGTAAATTTTTAACATGTTAGTTTTCCTACACTTTCCACAATAAATATGATTTGGTAATGAAAAGGTTGCTTTTAAAAACAGCATTGGTAGGAGCTTTAATATGAAAATTCTATCCTATCTCCAACACAGTACCTATAGTAGATGTCTGCATTATTTGTCTGCTCTTTCCTTCACTAGAAAACAGGGTGGGTCTTGTTCACATCTATGTTACCAGGGCCAAACACAATGCTTGACACATGCTGAATGCTCAAAGGGTTGCTCCATTATTAGTAGCCAAAATTTGCCGAGTCCATACTTCCCATAAAGTATTATCCTAGATGGTTCCCACACATTGTCTCAATGAAAACTTCCTACTGTTATTATCTCTGTTCTACAGATGAAGAAACAGATGGAGAGAGGTTAAGAAATTAAGCCGACTCAATAACCATCTTGATGAGATTCAAACCAACCTATCTCTTTCTAGAACTAAGGTGTTAGTAGTAAAAATGTGAGAAATTTAACAGAATACCCGAATCCAAACTTGCAGGGGCCATGAATCGGTTCTTTTGTGAGGAGGGTCCCAAACAGTGAGTGAAAAATCCCTGAACGTGTGCAGAAAGCAGATTTCTCCATCCTGATTCTTTTGTACCTTGGAGTAAAATATCATGACTCAAGTATGGAAGTGCAGCCTGACAAAGTCAGCTTTCACAGACCACACACGGACACATCCAGTCAATAGTGTGAGTAACAACACCACGTAAAAATGTCATTCCATGTCACTGGCCTAGAAGCTTTCAATAAACTGACCGATGAGGGTGCCCTAAGCTCAGTGTACTCTTAAAACCGTACAGAAACCAAGTGTACCAGATAGTGGTTTTTAAGAAAAAATTCAAATGACCCTACCATATCGATGTAATACGCATGTGGTTAGTTACAATGTTATCATTCAACTCCAGTCTAGGGTTTGTGCATGTAATGAAAGAGAATAGTGCTTACAAATGAAATGATGTCACTGCTGTAGATAAAATGTATTAATTAATCTCATTTTATGAATGTATTTTAAATTATATCTGGCACAGTTTTGAAGAGAGTTTCCATAGAAAATTTGCACTTGTTAAATGTTTTGCTTCTCAGACAGTAATTTGAGTTTGGTTTTTTCAAAAACGGCACACACAGATAGGAGTTTGACTTAAACTTGAGAGACCTAGGTGACAGGTACAATTTGTTGTTCCTATGTTTTTGTAAGAGGGAAAATATCATTATAGGCACACAGGCTCTCAGGTCTACAGAGGGATGTTGACCAAAGAATTCCCAGAATTCTTGTGGTCATGGAAGGCTTTGCTGAGGAAATGGAATCTTGCTGACCTGCATAATCAGAAATCAGCTGGAAGATGATTAGGGATAAAATATTCCATTAAATCACTGATGAAAGCATGGTAGGTCAACATTACTGTCAATCATTTATTCCCCAAGAAAAAGGAGGGAGGGTTTGGAAGGAAACACCTATTGATTTTACATAGAAGCCCAGTGGTGGGTAAAATTCTTTGAACCCACTACCCCAGAATGATGACGAGGTACTCAAATGCATGAAAAGCCATCAATAAACAGGTAGGTAAATGGGAAGGGGGACACAGAAAGAAAGCAAAGGTAATCTCATAACCAGCAAGTCAAAATTATTCTACTATCTATTGCAATTTTGTTTTGCAGAGAATACATGGATCAAAGAAAACTGATCAGCTTAAGAATTTTTGAGTTATGACATTTCTGCTCTAGACTTATTTGAAAAGGATCAAGAAAGTCTAGCTGAAAAAAGTGGGACATTTGATCTTCATAAATGCCCCAAATACCCCAGTTTGCATTCCCCTATCTGAATGTTCTATGTGGGACCCCCTGGAGATTTTCTTATTACCTGTTTGCCCAGTCCACTCTCTCCAGAATTCCACGCAAACCTTGTCTAGGATATTCATCACTATCTCAAATGCCTGGTACATAGAAGAGGCTCAGTAATTCTGTGCACTAATAAAAACACAACAGTTTCCATTAAAAGACATGAGACTGAAAGAAAAGCATGACAACTTAAAAGAGGAAGCTTTAAAATTATTGGAAATGTTAACTTACATAAAATATCATTCTCCTTGAATGACAGATTAAGTAAATACTATCAGAAATAAAGTATCATTAAGTACTCACCAATCTTCTACGAGGGCATTGTTAGGTAGGTCAGCATTGTGAAGGTGCACTGACGTTTTTTAACTTCAAATAATTCACAGGCTTTGGTGTAAGATGTCTCCTTACTATGCTGTACAGCTACCGTAGAGAAACCTATAGGGCCCATTTCTCCCAAGCAGCTTCCAACAGCCTCTATGTGTAGAAATTATATTTCAGAAGAGTTACGACTAAGAGAGTATACATAGAGCAGAAATGTCCAAATTTCCCAAATACAATGCTATTTTGTCATCCTTCAAGAGTTGTGTTTCCCAAAGATACTGCACACCAGTATCTTTGCTACTGGTGTGTGCTACTTGTAGTATCAGAGCTACAAAACATTGTGTCATTTCCTTTACCTATCATTCATGTGGGCAATATTTTCCCCTAGAGTATTATATGCAAGGGATAGATTAACTAGTAATGGAAGGTAGATATTAAGGGTGAAAGTTTAAACATAGCTGCTTTATGAGAGTATCAACAGACTTTAAAACTCACAATATTTGATATATTATGTACATAAGGACCACAGACCTTAAACACTCACATAGCAAAATATCCCATCAAATATGGACATTAAAGGTGTAACAGAGTATAGACATTAATGATGAAGGTAAGAGAATATAGCTATTAAGGATGAAAGTTTAAATGGACTACTGTATGAGGGTATCAACAGACTTTAAAACTTACAATTGTTGAGGTGTTATGTACATAAGGACCACAAACCTTAAACACTCAGTGCAGCAAACACTCACACATACACAAATGCATGCATGTGGTGAACACATAACATATTTCCCACCTGTGTTATCGTTACCCAGATGAAAACAGAAAGGCTTTGCCTGCCAGAGGTCTCCCTCATCCTTTTCCCAGTCACGCTGGGATTTATTAAAATCTGTTCACAAGTATCTTGACAATCCTACTTTCAAAAGGTGAACGTTAATCCCTCTCCTCTCATGTGTGGGCTCTCCTGAGTGACTCACTTCAACAAACAGAGTGTGTACAAACCCTTTACTTCCTTGAGTAAATTTATCTGCAAATATTAAATTCTTAGATGCTATTATAAATTAAATTATAAATGAAATGCAATTTCCTTTTTAGATGGTACACTGCCGGTATATAGCAACACTACTGAATTTTGGGTGTTGATCTTGTATCTTGTAATTTTACTAAATTCATTTATTAGCTCTATTATAGTAGATTTGATATAGGTTCTCTGGGACTTTCTGTGTGTATATAATTATGTCACCTGTGAATAGAGATGATGGTACTTCTTCCTGTCCAACTTGAATAATTTTTATCTCTTTTTCTTGTTCAATGGTTCTGACTAAAACTTCTGAAATAATGTTGAATAGCAGCGGTAAAAGTGGGTAAACTTTTGCATTCCTGATTCAAAAGAGTAAACTTTCAATCTCTTACCACTAAGTATGATGTTAGTTGTGGATACAAAGATTTTGTGCTACCCAGGAAAGCCACTCAGGGTTCTTGTAGCAAATGTGGTTGGTCCCCAGAGCCAGTACTACTATGGACAAGGCGGTCAATTTCTTTGTTAAAGAAAACTCCTAGGGTGCTGATAGGTTCTGTTTCTTGGTCTGGGTGCTAAATGCACAGGCATGTTCTGCTTGTGAAAATTCTTTAAGTTATATGCTTATGATCTGTATACTTTCCTGGTGTAACATATATTTCAATACAAAATTTACAAAAAGTAAGTGTCACAGATATTAGACTCTCAATGAGAAAAAAAAGTCCCCATTGAAGACAGTAAGGCCTGTGAAGCAGCTCTTATTCTTTTATTTTTCCCATTTGAAGCACACTGTCATGACACCTTCAAGCTGATTTTAATGACATTTTTCCCTTCTGTCATCACCAAACCCAAACACCTACACCAGGCATGATATTGGTTGTTTCTCTTACATTAGGTTCCCCACCTGGTGAGAGTAAAGAACTTGTGTATGATTTTGGTATTTGATTTTACTCCAGCACTTCAAGTCCTCATTCTTATTTCTCTTACATAAAAGTGATATAAAGTACCCATCATTTGTAATATATATCAGAAGTCCATTTATTTGCAACTTTCTTATAAACAGGTGTATCTGATTTTCCAAAATATTAACAGGCATCATTTTCAAATGGACAGCTATGCACATGTGTAAATGAGTAACTTTTTACATTATGCATATATATGTGTTTATACACACACACACACACATGAATGTCTGAGAAAGAAACATATGAAAGGAGGGTGGTTTTCGGATAGTTGAACTAAATAGAAATAGTCCTTAGCTAGCATTTCACATTTTCCCAATATCCCAACTGAAAAACTTTTACTGATTGTGAAAATATTATGAAATGACTACTCAAACAAAAAACTTATAGCTCATAGTCATTCAGCCAGAATTTACCTAAAACTGCCCTTTTGCAAGTGTGAGCCAATGCCACCTCGGGTGCCTGCAACCCGTGCCAGTGAGCGTCACCATCATGCCATCTTGTGGGTTATCTGGGAGCAGTATAAAAAAAAAAAAAGTTATAATGGAGGCAACACTTTTCTTTACAATATGCTTACATAGTAAAATTATCTGACTAGATAACTTACATGAAATATTTGTAAAGTTTTCAGATATTGAGCACTTCGAAAATATTATGTGATATCAAGCATATTCTCTGACTGTAATGCTTTAAAATTGGAAATGAACTGCACAAGGAAGTGGAGAAAGGCCACACTTATGTGGAGAGTAAACAACAAGCTGCTAGAAACTGCTGGGTCACAGAAGGAAGAAAAGGTGAGATCGAAATGTATATAAAAACAGAAAAGAATGTCAATACGCCATATCGGAGCTTTTCAATTTTTTAAAATTAGTTTTGAAATTGGCAACAGTGGGCCTGTGTTATTTTTCATAGCCTTGTTTACTCACTGACACTTGTCCTTTTCTCCCCCTTAGCCCTCCTACATCCAGGTCACCGTACAACCCCCACCACACCGTTGTCCACATCCATGGGTCACTCAGACATGTTCTTTGACTCATCCCCTTCCCTCATCTCCACCATTCCCCCAACCCCTTTCCACTCACACCTGTCAGTCTGTTCCCTGTTTCCATGTCTCTGACTCTGTTTTGTTTGTTAGTTCATTTTGTTCATTAGATTCCTCTTATGGGTGACCTCACATCAAAACTTGTGGGATGCAGTGAAAGTGGTAGTGAGAGAGAAGTTTATATCATTACAGGCTTCCGTCAAGAACTGAGACATCCCGAGTCAATCGCCTGCTCTCGTGTCTTAACAAACTACAGAGAGGAGAATAACAGGAACCCCCCCATTCAGCGGCAAGCGGGAAATGTAATGAAAATGAGAGCAGCCCAGGCCGAGTGGCTGGGGAGGTTGGAGAGTCATCCCGTGCACCAAAGGGGCATGGGCCTGATTCCCAGTCGGGGGGCATACCTTGGCTGGGGATACAATCCCCAGACACGGTGCAGAAGGGAGTGGCGACCCAGCAATGTCTCTCCCACATCGATGTCTCTCCATCTCTGTCTCTCCCTCGAAGCAATAGGCATACTGTCAGGTAAGGATGGGGAAAAGAAATAAAAAATCAAAATTAGAGCAGGATTAAATGAAATAGAGAACAAAAGACTACACAGAAAATTCATGCAACAAAGAGCTGGTTCTTCAAGAGATTAATGAAATTGACAAACCTCTTGGCAACACTCGCCAAGGAAGAAAGAGAAAAGACACACACAAAATCCGAAATGAAAGAAGTTACCACAGACACCATGAGAAATACAAAGGGTCGTTCAAGGATAGTATGAGAGATCATACGGCACCAAGTTCAATAGCCTAGAAGAAATGGAGAAGTTTCTAGAAACATAGAAACTTCCTAGACTGACATAACCGGAAAATCCAAATAGACCAATCAACAGGGAGGAAATTGAAACAACCATCAAAAACTTCCCCAAAAGTTAAAGTTTCATGACTTCACTAGTGAATTCTACCAAACATTCAAAGAAGACTGGATACCTATCCTTCTCAAACTCTTCCAAAAGTGGGGAGAAGAGGCAAGACTTCCTCACACATTTTATGAGGCCTACATAACCCTACTACCATAACCTCTCGAAGATAACATACAGAAAAGAAAACTACAGACCAGTGTCTCTGATGAATATAGATGCAAAAATCCTAAACAAAAACACCAGCAAATCAAATACAACAATATATTGAAAATATAGCATCCCATACCACACCAATCTAGCGGGGTTCATTCCAGGGACACAAGGATGGTTCAACATATGCAAAGAAATCGATGTGATATACCATTACATTACATCCTTACTTTGTTGCATTAACAAAGTAAGGATAAAAATTACATGATCATAGCAATAGGTGCAAGTAAGGCACGATAGCACACAACACCCATTTATTATTAAAACACTCAATAAAATGGGTATAGAGGCAAAGGACCTCAACATAATAAAGGTCAAATGTGACAAACTCTCAGCTGATATCCTCCTCAAGGATGAAAACATAAAATCTATTCCTCTAAGATCAAGAACGTGACTGGGATGTCCATTCTCACCTCCATTATTCCACACAGTGCTGGAAGTCCTGGCCTCAGAAATCAGGAAGGAGAAAGAAATAAGAGATATTCAAATTGGGAATGAAAAGTAAACATGTCACTCTTTGCAGATCATA
The DNA here is from genome assembly GCA_004026545.1 of Mormoops blainvillei. Lineage (NCBI taxonomy): Eukaryota > Metazoa > Chordata > Mammalia > Chiroptera > Mormoopidae > Mormoops > Mormoops blainvillei. Next base: position 18,657 of record PVJD01005066.1, read on the forward strand.
TGGTCCTTTCTACAGAAACTCCAAAGATCTCACCGCAAAAATTGTCAGGAACAATAAACCAATGCAGCGAAGTTGCCAGATACAAAGTCAGTGTACAAATCCATTGCATTCCTCATTTTGGGCGAGTGGGAACCGGAGGCAGCCAGCCAGTTCTGAGCAGCCACCAGAAGAAGTGAGATGGCTGCCACCATGGCTAGTGCTCAGCTCCCAGGAGGAAAAGCAGCGCAGGTTCCAAGGTGCGAAGAGGAGCTGAAAAAGACAGTCTGGGAAGTGATCATGCGGCCTCTCAAGCAGAAGTATCAGCAGCTCTGGGAGGAGAGCCACCAGGAGCACTTGCAGAGGCCGTAGAGAGAGAGAGAGAGAAGTTGTTGGAGGAGGGAGGACCTGGACCAGCCAGTGATGGCAAAGTCAGAGTAAGTGCAGTGTGACCATCCCAACGACATGGTCATCTTGCCCACTGTCAGCGACCTGGACTGACCCGCCTGAGTGCGGCATTGGGCCCAGGTCTGAGGAGGAGGTGGCATCCATGGAGAAGCCAGAGAAGCTGACCAAAGTCTGTCCCAGGAAGTCCAGAGAACCCCTGCCATCCCAGCAGACCTCCTCTCCCAGGGAACCCTTGCAGGCACACAGTGACAAACAGTATGCCTGTTTTCCCGAAGGCTGGAAAAGCTACAGGTATCGCTTGGAACCAGAGCTGGCCGACAGCACACAGCTGCCTGGAGCGAAAGGGTGCTGTGAGGCATTCAACGGGTGACCTAAGGCCTAGGAGGAAAGTTGGGGAGAGAGCTGTTTTCGGAAACTAGAGCACTCAAAATTACCCACATATTTGGGGAATTTACAAGGCCACATACATGCCTAGGGTAAGGTGCTCGCTCAAATATTACCTTTGAAGACACAAGCTCTCACTTTGGGCCATTCCCTGGCCTCGGTGCAAGCCTGGCTAGTGCCGAGGGAGAGTCCTAACAGAGTCAGTCTTAAAAGTCTAAAAAAGGTTTTCTCTCTCTTTTTCTGGCTCCTGGAATTCAAGGAAATGTCTGCTCAAACTCCCCCTGAATATAAGTTAAGGAAGCCTTCAGTGACCAGGTATAGCAAGAAATATATTCTCTGACAAACAGTTTAGCAAACTCATGAAACAAATGGATCACTATAGCCTTCAACAATCACAAAAAAATAAGTCAAACCTTAAAGAAGGGGAAAATCTGGTCTCCACAGTTACAGCATCCTAGTCAAACACCCCTCTTTCAAGAAGAATATCACAAGGCATTAGCACATTAGGAAAGAACTTAGTAAAGTATAACCCATTCATAGGAATCAAGGTACTGACTGAAACAGTTCCTGAGAAAGTTCAGATAATATAGTCAAAGGCTTTAACCAACAGTCCTAAATATGCTGGAAGAGCTTAGAGACCGAGGAAATTGAAGACGCAGCATACAAAAACTTCTGGAATGCAGGAAAAGCAGTGCTGAGCAATGATACGGAGCAGTAAACACCTACATGAAAAAAAAGACTTGAGCCCTGGTTGGTGTGGCTCGGTTGGTTAGAGCGTCATGCCATGACTGAAAGGTCATGGGTTCAATTCTTGGTCAGGGCACTTACCTAGGTTGTGGCTTCATTCCTGGGCACTGCAAGTACAGGATGTCAACCAATTGATGCCCCTCTCTCCTCCTTCCTCTCTTTCTAAAAAAAAAAAAAACATTTTAAAGAACAATATCAAACTCTCAAAAAGAGTTCTCAAACTCTTCCAAACCAAGGTAGAAGGGGACTCTTCTTACTCATTTGATGAGACAGCATTTCTCTCATACCAAGGCCACATAAAGACACCACAAGGAAATTGTAATATGCAATGCCCTTTATGAATGTAGATGAAAATTGTCTCAACAAACTACTAACAAACTCAACCTGAAGGGTAGAACGAGGATTATGTGCTACGAGCAAGTGGGATTTATCCCAGAAATGTGAGAGGCCAATACAAAAAAATCAATCTCTCTGATGGATATTAATGCAATGAAATTAATTATTGATTACCTCAATAAATACAGAAAAGGTATGTAACTAAATCTAATACATTTTCATGATAAAAAAGCTGAGAAAAACATGAATAGACAGGAGCTTCCTCAATGTAATAAAGGGAGCCTATAAAAACCCCACAGATAAAAACACAATCAATGTTGAGAGACTGAAAGCTTTCCCACCAAGATCAGGAACGAAACAAGGATGCCCATTTTTATCACTGCTATTCAATATTACACGAAACTTGTAGCTAGTGCACTTCAACCCAAATAAGAAATAAAGAGGCATCTAAATCTAAGAGGAAGAAGTAAAACTATATCACAGACAGCATGACTCCATAGATATATAACCTCCTAAAGAATCCCTTATAAATCTACGAGTGGTAACAACAAACACCCTGAGCAAATGCGAAGGCCCTAAATCAACAAAGGAAAACCAGTGGTGTTTCTGCACACCAGCAGTGACCATCCCTGAAGACAATTAAAAAGCAAGTCCACTTTCAATAGCATCTAAAAGAACTAAATGCTTGGAAATAAACTTCACCAAGGATATGAGAGATGTGTACATTGAATACTGTAAGAAATGGTTGAAAGAAACTGGAAATGTCCAAATAAAGAGAATGACATCCTGTGTTCATGGATTAGAAGACAAATGATTGACATGTCAATGCTGTCTAAATAAGTACATATGAAATGCGATTTCAATCAAAATTTCATCACTCTTTTTTATATAAATACATAAGCTGGCCATCAAATTCACATGGAATGGCAAGGAGCCCAAAATAGCCAAAGCAGTGCTGAAAAAGAACACAACTGGAAGATCCACACTTTTGATAAAGAATATGTGCCCAGAATATGTTACAAACTTTTAAATTAAAAAAAAACAAATAATGGCATTTTTCTAAAGTGAGATAGAGATATGAAGATTCTGCCCCAAAGAAAATATAGGGATGGTAAGCAGCATATGAGAAAATCCTCATTGGTCATTAGGAAATAATGAATTAATACCCCAATGAGATAACCAATGTTTACTTATCAGAATGGTTAGCATGGAAAACAATGTTGAAAACTGTCAGATCTTTCATGACATGTGAATAAACAAACTGTGGTATAAGTATACAATGGAATACTACTGAACAATAAGAAGTAACACACTATTGACTTAAACATGAAAGAATCTTAAGCAAACTATTCTCAGTTCTTGAAAAATATCAATTCTAAACAAGGAACAGTGCCCCTGCTTCCCTGGGGGCCTCTGCAGCCCATGCAGAAGCACCTGTGCAGCCCTAAAGAGGGGAGGGGCCTGTCAAGCTAAGGGGGAAGTCTGGGGAGCAGGGGTCCTGGCCCAGTCGCCAAACACAGGGGGCAGCTTTGGCATCAGCCCCCATGACACTGCGCTATGCTGTTTGGTCTGTTCAAGTCACACACCCATTACTTAATGTAGGAGGAGAAAGGAGGCCGACACATTGATGCACATCCTTACCAGCTCTGTTTCTCTCCCTTCGTTTCCTGCCTCCTTCTTTCCTGGAAAGAACATGAAGCTTCTTCCTTCTTATTTGCCCAACTGCCCCTTTACTTCCAACCTCCTATTGTAGATCATACAACCTCTCGGACCCCTGTGACCTGAGAAGCAGATTTGAGAGTTTCAATCCCCTCTTTGCATTCCCTGGCCACTGCACAAAGCCTGTGCTGTGACGCTGCCTTGGGTTTCATGGCTGACTTTGAGACAACTCGCAGACAAAAGATCCTGCGTTGGGGCTCAAATGAAGGGCTTAGTGCTTCAGCAGGGACTTGGTTGATGGCCCACTGATTTTGTGATGAAACAATGATGGGACCCCAGCAGTAAGCCTCTTCCACTAGAGCCAGAGAGGAGCTCCCAAGAGGAGAGCTAGGGAGGTGGGGTGGTGTCCATGGGGGTGACCTCGGTGTCAGAGACAGGCTGGGCAGCCAAGCCTGTGGGCGTGCTTGTTGACCGGCCCGCACTGACTGCCGAAGTGATTGGTGGGCCGGTGGTGCTAGCAGTCCATGCCATGTCCACGGTAGAGGCAGGGGAGATGGGGGTGGAGACAAGGATGGACACCCCACTAGAGGTCGCATTGCTGGTGTTGGTGCTGAGCCCCCTGCTGGCAGGATGGGGGCTGTGCTTGGGTGCCCCACTGAGGATGGGACTGAAGCTGGGGACAGCAGTGCCGCCAAGCACAGGCTTCTCCTGAGGGCTGGGGCCTGTGGTCCTTAGGAGGCTGCCCTGGTGAGAGCGCTTACGGCTGTTCTGGCCCGAGCTTCCCCCACTGTGCTGAGTGGCTGTGCCAGAGGGGCCCATAGCAGCAAAGATTCAGCAGAGAATTTTCCATGTGCAGGGCCCAGAAGACAGACATCAGTGGAAACCACAGGCCTGTGTGATGAGCTCCTGCTCCACTAGGAACGCCATCATGAGCTCCTCATGATGCCAGCCTGCATGCCCAATGTGGTCTGTGTGGGACTGCCCAGGCCCGGCTGGCCTGGGGTAGATGTTGGGGCCTGGGCTGGACCTGAAGCTGCCTGTGCTCCACCTCTAGAGTCAGGGGGATCACCTGTGGGAAGAGTGTCGGCAGGTGGGGTTGTGTCCATGGGAGCAATCTCTGTGTGGGAAGAAGGTTTGGGGGCCAAGCCTGCGATGTGCAGGCTGAGGGGCTGGCACTCCCTGCAGAAGGGACTGGCAGGCTGGTGGGTGAAGGGCCACTAGGAATAGCGACAGGAGCAGTCCTTGCAGCAGGCTGCCAAGAAGACAGTGAAGGCTCTGGGGCACCACAGCCCGAGACGGTCTCCGGGTCGCCCCACAGAGTCATGCTCATGCGCTGCCACAGTGCTCGCTTCTCTGCATCGATGTCTTCAGCCGTGACTCTGTAACCCAGCTGAGGAGCTGGTGGCAGCCTCACAGGTTCCGCTCGCGTGCGCCTGCGCGGCAGCAGAGGAAACTTCTGCTTTGGGGGCCTGTCAGGTGAGGCAGGGGAGAGGTCCCTGGGGGATGGGTCCCGCCATCGGGTGTCACCTTGACCCTCACCAAGCTGGCTCTTCCTCTGGGAAATGAGGCAACTTGAGGAGGGAGCCTGAGGGCCCTGCTAGCTGACTGTCTTTGTGAGCCTCTGGGCCCGCCTGGCGTGGCAAGTGGCGGGATGCCTCCTCCTCTCCACTGGCAGGAACCCTTGAGTGGAGCTGCGGGAGCTCATGATGGTGTTCCTAGTGGAGCAGGAGCTCATCACACAGGCCTGGGGTTTCCATTGACGTCCGACTTCTGGGCCCTGCAGGTGGAAAATTCTCTGCTGAATCTTAGGCCTGGGCACGAAGGAAGAGAAGCTTCCCTGAACCCTCAGGGGCCTGTGGGTAGACTGTGCTTCCTCAAAGCCATCCGGCCCCTTCCCTAATCAGCCTACTTCTCTAGGACAGTGGAATCTCTTCCTGCTCAGCTATCCTTTTGCTGTTCTTTCCACAGGCCTTCTGAAGGCAACCTCTGCAGACTGAGGTAAGAATCCTCAGGAGAAAGCATACGGATTGAGGGATCCTGAAACACAGTCTCAGGAACACTGGAACTCGGCATGGAAACCAAATAGGTAGATACTTGTGGGATAGCCTTGGAGTAGAAGGAGGTACATGGACAACTGGGCACTGCTGGTGCACCCATGGAAGACTGTGGGCACGGTGAGCTCGGTGCTGACCCCTGGGTACCTAGGGTGGGGACTGGGGGCAGAGTCTGTCCAGGTAAGTGCCCATTGGGGGCTTGAGTGAATTCTTTCCTTGAACAGAAAGAACAAAGAGTGGGGTATCAGAAAATCTTTCAGCAACCAACAGCGCTGTTGAAAGCCAAGAACTGACTGTTGGGCCTGTTGCTGATACACTTGGCACTGCCAGTTGCCGGGGGAGGGGCTCTCCATAGGCGCTGCTAATTGTCAAAGATTCTGGTGGGAGGGGCACACGCAGAGGGCCCTGCACAAGGATGTCCCAGAACCCAGGGCCAACAAAGGTAGATCCACCCTGGACCCTCAGGTACTTCCTCATCAGCTAAGGGTTGGTGATGTTAGCTTGAGGGCCGTGAGCCATATTGAGCCATATTGAGCCATATTGACAGTCAGAGGCCCCTACTCTTTGGCTGGGCCTGCACCGCAAGGAAGTAACTGTGCAGCGCTAAAGAAGAGTTCTGTTAAACTGATAAGAAACTCTAGAGGAAGCAGGCATCCTGGCCCAGCCCAACACACACAAGTGGCAGCTTTGGCATCAGCACCTGTGAGTCCTCCTGCCCTTTAGGCTAGGGACACTAGAGAGGGAGTGGGAGAGCTACTAAGATCAAAAGTGCGACTGTTACCTTAAAGGATCAGAGCTGGGGAGTCTCTCCCATTGGCCAAGAGGGCAGAAGGGGGAGGTTCTTACACTAAGCGCCAAAAACTAGAAATACGAATGGATAAGGCCTGAGCGCGCCAAAAGCTAGTAAGTATGAATGGTTAGGGCCTGAGTGGGCGAAAGCTAAGAAGATGAATGGATAGGAACCCTCCTTCAGCTTTGCCCACTCCCCAGCTCCAAAAGCTAGCCAGACAATTGGATAGGGGGAAGAAAAAAAAAAAAAGCCCTAGCCTCCCTAATCCTATAAGAACTGGGGGCTTGAGCAGGAAGATGAGATGGTCTTTGAGTCCACCATCCTCCCAGGTTAAGTAGCATCTGAATAAAACCTCTTCCCTTTTGCATCAGCACCTGCCTGGAGCTTGGCTTTTGTTGCTGTCACTCAGCTGAGCCTCCGTTTTTGTCGTTGTGGTTGTTGTTTTGGGGGGTTACACCTGAAGTGACAGCCATCGCAGGCTGGAGGCGTAACGTATGACCCTAAAATTCATCAAGCATATTGGCCTATAATTTTCTTTCTTTGTAGTGTATTTATCTGGTTTTGGAATTAGGATAATGCCGGTGTGTAAATGGATTTGCTTCTGGGCCTCCAGAGCGCGGAGCTCTGCAGGGAACCCGGCTGCTCCGGCACACACGCGGCTCGCAGCTACGGGGATCTCCGGTCGCAGAGCCGCTCCCCAAGGCGCCGCTCAGCTGTGGCTGTCCCCGTCAGGGCGCTGCTTCCCAGGGCAGAGGGGAAAGGGGCCGAACCCCGTGGCATGGTCCCGGCTGGCGCAGGGTGGCTTCTCCTCCAGTTCCTCTTTGTCGGGAGCCTCCAGTCCAAGGCGAGCCCTGAGTCCGCAGCCTCCTAGAGCAGCAGCGCCCTCTTTTGCTGCAGTTTTCGGGCTTCTTCCTCCTGCGTCTTTCACAGGTCATCCGCACGAGCCAGTGACGTGCACTTGGAGAGCCTTCTGCCTGGGGCACCGACACTGCCAACTCAAAGTACTTCTGCTGTTTGGGGAAGGGACCGCTGCTCCAGGGTTCGGGGTTGGGCAGTCCTGTCCCGGGACAGTGCTGACCCAACACAGCAGGGAAAGGCCTGTAGGCCCGCTTCACCTGGGAGGGCATCTCATCATCAGGGGAGGACCGTGAGGGAGATGCAGGTGGCCGGGGAGAGCAAGGGTCCTAGGCATCTTCCCTCCTGCTGCCCCAGTCGGTACCCTCTGCGCGCTGCTGGCGCTGGGCATGGCAGTCCAGCCTCAGGCTCTCCAGGCTCCAGTCCGTGGCCTCCGGTCCCCACTGCGGGGCCAGTTAAGGCAGCTCTTTCTCTTGTCGGGTCCTTCTGGGCTCAGCTCCTAGTTGAAGGAGGAGATGCTTTACAGAACGTTCTGGCCACTGACGCCTGCTCCAAAGGTGTTGAGAGTGACACCGCAGACACCTGGGAGGAGAGGGGCGTGGAGCCGGCGTAGAAGCCCTCGCAGACCAGCACTGTGAGGGTGTTGCCAGCCTTGCGCAGCACATGCACGACCTCGCAGTGCAGGGTCCTGCTGGTTTACCTCCCATAGCAGCAGCCCCATTAGCAGGCAGACGCCACTCCCAGTGGGGTGATGGGAGGGCTCACCTTGGAGAGACTGCAAGGTCAGAAGGGAAACAGCATGGTCGTGAGAGGGTGTGTATCAAGAAGGAGGGAATGATGAATTAGGTAAAAGTTGCTGATAGGTCAAGTAAGACAAGTGTTGAAAGGAGACTTGATGTTCTTGACAAAAGCAGTTTTGGTGAAATGATTGGCAGAAACCTGAGAGAGGGAAGATAAATGGATGCATAGAGAGGAATGGGGCAGTTGCTGGAAGGCACATGGCATCAACATGTTTGTTTGCTGATGGGAATGGTCCGTAAGGATGGGGAAATGGACGCCGAAGGAGAAAGAAGGAAAAATTGCTGAAGTGAGGAAGGATGTGGTCTCTTCACAAGTAGGGAGTGGACACAAGAACAGTTCATCTATTGTGAAACGGGGGCAGGCAGAGTATGTGGGTACATGTGCTCGTAGGTGAGTAGATGTGGTTGGTTGTGGAAATTTTTAGAAGCCTCATCAGATCACTTCAGTTTTGATTTTGCAAAGTAAGCATGACAAAGCAAGAGGGGGCAAAAATTTTGGTGTATAAGCGTGGAACTTAAGCAATTTTTGTACCTTACAATATAATTTTACCTTGAATGGTAAGAGAGAGAGAGATGATGATATAGAGACAGAGGTTAGAGGGACTATGGCTGCCAAGAAAAAAAAAAAAAAAGAATAGTGCATGCAATGCAAGATAGCGAGTAAAGAGAGATGAGGCTGAAAGGCCAGCTTCTGACATGTGAGTACTTACTCCCTAGGGAGAACTCACAGGTGCTTTGATATGGCGGAAGATTGTTAAAAATGGCTCCCAATGAATCCTAACTCTCTGTTTCGCATCCTTTACATGTCTTTGCTCTTTGCTATGGTGTCTACTTCCCACCTCTTAAATGTGTGTTGTTTTATGAATCACTTTGACCGAATGTAGAATGTAGAGTGTGGAAGTGGTAGCTGAGACATCCAAGGCCAGGTCCTGAGGCCCTGTGCCTCTGCTGCCCGAGAGAAGCCAGGCGCTGTGGAAGGGAGTCCAGGCTACCCTGCTGGAGAGAGGCCACATGGAGAGAAGAGCCCTAGAGCGGTGCTTTCCAACAGAAATTTCTGCTATGATGGAAACACTAAGCAGAGTCCGATGTGTCAACCACCAGCCATACATAACTGCTGAGTACTTGAAGTGTAACTTAGATACTAAATTTTTAGTTTAAAAAATGTTTCAGTAATATAATTTTCAGTGTAAATAGCCACATGTCGTGCTTACCATATTGGAGAGTGCAGCCCTAGAGGAAAGAGAATGGAAGAGAATGGAGGTGTCCCACTGGCCGCCAGCACCAAGGCACCAGCTATGTGAGGCCACCAGCCCCCCTTGAATCTCTCCACCCAACACCATGTGGAACAAATACAAGCTTTCCCTGTTGAGCACTGCTCAAATTCCTGACCTGCAGAATCATGAGCAATAAGATTGTTTTAAGCCATTAAATTAGCTGTAGTTTGTTATGTAGAAATACATAATTAATATAGACAGGGTGGTTATAAGCTCCTGCCCCCATATGAGGACTTGTCTGGGGTAGCCTGCAAGCCTTTTTTAAGTGACACATAATACCATGTGCCTTTTCATTCAAATGATGACACTGTTATACAAAAATGTTAACTGTGCCTATGCCCCAGCTCAAGAAAGTAAAGTGCTTGAAGCAGAATGTGCAAGAAGAAACCATTTTCATTTCTTAAGCATCAGAGTCTTCATGTGCAGGCCTCTCCTCCTGCTCAGAGAGATTTCTGTGATGCACTGGAAGTTTATAACAGGGAAGTCCAGGCCCAGCCACTGTATTTGAGTTGCTTCTCTTTGGACCCAACAGAACCTGTAAATCCAGATCCCTCTTATTCCCCACAAAATACCCTACAAGTCTTTTTTGCTTCTCAAAGACACAGATTGTCATAACTCCCAGCCATAAGTAAGCATAGCCCACTTAAAGCCAGAGGTGTTGGCCGAGCAGAGCAGGGTTGAGGAATGACAGTTTACAGCAGATGTTGATATAACTCTTGTTATAGAATCACTGCTTTCTACCCTTCGGCCCTCCTCTTTCCACTGTGGTCCTGACTCAGCATTGTATAGGTTCCCTAGATGTTCTCCGTCACAAGAAATTTAGACTCCTTGCCGCTGCTTCTTTTTAGTAGCCTGATACTGCATTAATTTCAGTTTCAGGATCCAGAAACTCTTAAATGATTAATGAGCGCGATCATCACATACAAGTGGAGTGTTTCTTGTCTGACCACCTCCATTTTTATTTCCAAATATAAATAAGCTGACCCCTGCACATTTTCTCAAGTCTGTTCTATTTTGGTGAGGATATATGCTTGGGGAACTGATGAGAAATGGTGATCACACCCAATTTACCAGGAGAAAATATATTAAAGTACTTCTCTGCATGATGATATCTGAGAGTTTGCCAACATGGCACATTACAGAGGGCTAGATACATACACCAGGGCGGGATATTATTGAGAAAAAAATTTTTTTTTAATTTGTTAAGATTTACCCATTCTTCTGCATTACAGTTTGAAATAAAATGCTTGATACATTTGAAATTCTTCGTAGGCTGCTAAGAGCTCTCACCCATTTTATGATCACTCTAGGGTTCTATGATCTGGTGGTCGGATCCCTGCACTTGCGTGTGCAAGAGATCTGGACTTTATTTTCCAGCTAGCATCAGCCACAGTGAGCCATGGTTGAACTTGAGAGCTGTGGCTTGAGAAGGGGATTCTCATCTGGAAAGGGCAGATGTGGAAGCTAAGGAACTTACTAAGGCTCAAGTCCCATTCTCTCTCAGAGAATGGAAAACACAAATGGGGCTAAAATGAAAGTGTTAGCAACAGAGATTAGGCAAAATCAAATCTGGAGAGACTCACAGAAACAGCCCGATACTCAGTGAGTTGAAGGAGAACGTGGAGCACATATGATTTTCTTGCTATTATACCCTCAATCCTAGAATATAGTGATGACACAGAGGAGGAGCTCAAGAAACTGTTGTTGAATGAATGAATGAGAAACTCATGGTTGAGCCTAGAGGGAGTGTTTAGGGCCAAGTCAAAATTAAACTGTGTATTAGGCAAAGTTTTACTTTGTCCCATCAATTTCCTCTGTCAGGGTAAAATTGGGTACTTTTCAGGTCTAAAATTTTACTGTAGAATGTAAGACTGTGGTAGCATGTTGGAGAGTTAGGAGAAGATGGCTTCTGCTGAAATTAAACAAGAAAAAAGAGAGGAGATAGATATTTACTGAGGATTTTCCATTGCCTAGTGCTGTGCCAAGCACATCACATGCATTATTCGATTTAATTCTCACAGTAAGATTTTGTGGGAGGTAAACTACTATTCTAATGTTACCAATAAACTGGAGTACAGGTCATTTAAGTAACTTGCCCAAGCTTACACGGCTTTTAAACTACTCTCTGTGTAGGACTGAGGTTCAAACCCAGGCACGCCTAACTTCAGCGCTCTTAACACTTACCTCAGGATGCTTCCTAGTTTGTTCACCAGTGAGTTATTTTCAATGCTTGTTAAAAATATGAGTTCCCAGGACCTGAATCTAGAACTAACTAAATCAAAGTCTCTTAAGAGTGAGGTCCTAGATTTGGTATTTTTAACAGGTGCCCTGGATGACTAGTTTTTTGAAGCAAGTTTGAAGGACACTACCTGACACTATATTGCCAGTAGACATACCATTACAAAAAGTATTGGTTAGAACGTCAGCATTTCACATGTCGATTGAAGAAATTTAGATGCTTTAAATTACTGAATAATTTTCTTTACAAAAATTCTTAGAAACAACAGTGCATATTAATTTGTGCTTGTAAGAGAAATGTGCACTATATTTAAATGGAAGAACACTGTGGCACTATTCAGTCCTTCAGGGATAGAAGGTAAATACTATTTGTAAAGTAAACAAAAATTTACTGATTTGTTAAAAGGTTGTTTTAAAAGAGCTATAAATAATTTGAATTCCAATTAATGTTTCATAACATAAAAGAGTGGTTAATCTCTAAAAGAAAAACATTAACGCTAATTGGATTTTTAAATTTGAAAAGCCTAAAGGGAAAATCTTTCCTTGATTAAAAAATTTAAACTCATTTTATAGCATACATTTTGGTCAGGGTTAGGGAAGGGTAATTAACTTCCCTTGGACGATTCACTAATTACCACTAGAGCAAAATCAGGTTCAACGAGAGCCCTGAACTTAAAAGAAATGCAAAAATATTTATCAGGTGCAGTGAAGTCTAACACTATAAATACTAGGATGGTCTGCTTAATACTTATGCCTAAGTTCCATTTTAAGATTTGTCCCACAGATTTCGTTAGTTTTATTAAGCCTATAGAACAAGTCTTTAAGACTACAAAATTCAATAAGGGGAAAGAAACTTTTTCTCTTGAAACAAGGATTTCATAAAAGTATTTTAAAATACAGTCTGCTGTTTTAATTAATTAATGTTCAGTGGGTAGATTTAGTGCTTCGATGATGAAAAATTCAATCTTTTGTAATTTAAAAAATCTCAAAACACTTTATAAATATGATTTTTGAAACTATATTCACAGTAAAAAGAGTATTTTTAAGAACTACTTCCTCTGGAAAATATACATATATAAATCAATTAAAATCTATATTGGTCAATTGCTATAAATAGTTTTTGACAAAACATATTTTGTAACCTATGTTGTAAATGCATAAGAGCCTGCAGTACAATATTAAGTAAATCTTAGTGACTGGAAAGGGAACCAACTACTAGTTTATATGCCTTTTGCAAATTATTTTCTGTTAATATGGAGATTAAATTTTGAAAAGAGAGGCCGTCCCCGTTTTTTCCTGTAGTGGGGAGAAAGGGGCAAGTTCATGCAGTCTCAGATTTCAGGGAGAGAGCTTCAAATGCCGAAGCATCGGACAGATTACTGACCATTCTGTTTAATGACTCAAGAGGAAAGCTTCACTGGGGGCCTGCGACTATTAAGATGTTGACTGAGAAGAGACCTCTGATTTGAGAGGAACATCCCCAACGACGTGGTGACAGGTCAGGTCTTATGTTTTTAGTAAAAATTGTCAAAGGCTTCTGTCTATGGGGATTAAAGAGAAGGGGATAAGTCAATGTTTGAGGGCAAAGTGAAGTGCAGAAACCTGGAGGCACATGGAGAACTGGAGGTAATGAGGGGGGAAGTCTGGCACAGGTAAATTGGGACCAAGGATTAACTGGGAGCATCAGAAAGCCTCAGATTTCAGAGAAGAAAACTGGCCTTATGCAGTCATGTGGGGTAAAAAGAGCTAGGCTTTCAAGAGTTGCATTTCCAAGAGGGATCTCTTTCTGCCTGGCCAGTGGTCTCCAGAAGAAAGACTTGGGAGCCCAAGGTCATTTAGTAAACCACAGCTCATCACATAGGAAAACCAGAAACATGACAGAGAAAAATGACAGGAACTGCAATTGAGAGCATCTGTCCAATGTAAACGTTTAAAAAGTCTTTCAGTGGTACCACTTAGTCCCTCAGACTTTCATCCCATTCACTAGCTCTCCCCCATGAGCCCTTGGGCATACGAGGCAGGGAGGAGGCTTATACCCGGGCAGCTGCCTGGTCCAGGGCTGGCCAGGACCTGGTCCCGTGCTTCCAGCTAGCTCCTGTGGTAGTCATTTGTGGCTCACAGATGTCTGATCTGTTCTTTCTTAGCTTGATCAGGGCCTGGGGATCTCTTCCCACCTACGACTCACAGGAAGTCTAGCTGGTACTCCATTCTCGCAGACCAGGGTGTCCCCTTGAAGTCTATGTTACAGGACATGTCATCATAGCTACAGAAAACCCCCTCCTTGACCACTGACAGCTCAGTAATTCCGAGGCTCACTAGAGCCATGCGGGGTACCTGGGGAAGGGGATGTCAGGAAAATAAGAACCTTAGTTTAGCATGTACGTTTATCTACCTCTTTTATTCCCAATAGCAATAAATGTAAGGAGAATATATTCTTTTCTGAGATACATTTTAATAAATTAATAAATATTTTATAGAACCGAAATATTTTATTACATGTTAATCTGGTTAACGTGGACCTACAAAAAGGCTGATTTTATTTCTCATAGCATATGACAAAAGCCCACATTTCACTAACAGAAAAATGAAGCAAATTACTTGTGTATGCAATGTAAGTAGCTTTGAGCGCTATCTATGAAACGGAAAAAAGGTAACTAAAATTATTATGCCCTATAGGAGTAACGGTCTGCTAAAGAAACTTGCAGTTGTTGCCTTATCTACTATTGCCTTTGAAAGGAAACAGATAATTAGATATTATAAATAAAATTCACTGAAAACAATATGAAAGCACTAAAAAACTAGGTAGATAAATGACTTTAAATCTATAATTTCACTTTCAAGAACCAACTATACATATACTATACAATTATACAACCAACTACACACGATCTCTAAAGGTGGGCAGTGCACTGTATAATGCAATTTGCTCTCAAATAAAAAATGCTTCATTACTAACTTTTCCATATATTAACAAAAAGTGAAGTTGTATAAATTACCTAATTTCTTAAAGTGAGAAACATATCAAATATTGCAAAAGAATTAACATATATATTAATAACTAAAGTACAATGTGATATCATTCTAAAATGTAAATTCCTAATGTAAATCAAATTTCCTTTGTAGATGAAAATAAGTTGCAAAATGTACAATTACAGCAAACCCTTTCAGTTAACACTAAATATATTTTGCTTCACATATTGGCTCAATATCAGTTTATTGGATGTCTTATTATATGCAGGCACTGTGCTAACTTCTACATCCAGAAATGATGACTATAAGTCCCTATTCCTAAGCACTTACAATTAAATGAGGCAGACATGTAAAGAAATATTTATACAACAATGTGATACTCAGAGAACTGTCATTATTTCAGCAACCTTGTTACCCTTGGAACCAAATTCATACTTCGTTGAGTTAGTTAGACAGTTGAGAATGTGGTCAAAATTACTGAAATGAATAAAGCTATGACCCATTAAGGTTGTTTTTTTTTAAATAATTGCATTATTTTATGGGAATATCATACTCTAGCCAACTGGCTAACAGCTCAGAAGAATCTCAACACTTAGATTGTTATTACCATAAGCTTGGTCTTTTTTTATTTGTAAGCAAATTGTCCTCATTAGCCATCGCAGATATGACTGCTTTGGTTTCTATTTTTTGTACACTTTTTAGGGGCTTTTTTAAAGTTTTTTAAATTCTGAAAAGCATATCTAATGACAACTGATTGAAAGACATTAAAATTTGCTTTAGAATTTCCAGAAAATATGTGCTTCTGATTATGCTGATGGAGGGCAGAAGAGAGAGAGCAAGGCTCCAGACCAAATTGGAATTACAGGAGCTAGAGAGTTAGTTAAGGGAATGAGGTGCATGAGTTATCAAGAAGTCCTGCCACGATGGTCAGGTGCAACCCACCAAGAGGGTGACAAAGCTAGAACAGAGGCAATTCCATGAGGAGCATGTAACCCTGGCCATTGTGGCAGGTTTTAAAGCGCTAAGCATTTAAACAAGAACGAAAGGGAGGCTTTCATATCAGAAATGTGGGACACATGCTACTTTTTCAAACACTTGTGGAGACAACAATCTAGAACCATGGGCTGGAAATTATTACAGGGAGGCAGAATTGCTTTTAATGTTAGGAAGAACTTTTTAAGAGAACTGTGCAAAAATGAAGGTAGTGAGTTCTTTACCCCTGAAAGCACAGAATTAGAAATTGAAAAAAAAATCATCATTCAAGGATGTTTTAGAATTTGGAGGGGTTTTCTATACCAGGTTGAAAGTTGTATTAGATTACAAGATTATTTTCAAGTTTCAATATGATTTAGAAGTTATCTTTTAATGTGTGTAATAGTATCCTCCTCTGATTAAATCCCCTATTTAGATATTAAATTTGATTAAGTATCATAGTGTCATCAAATATAAATAAGATATTCTTTCAAATCACACAATCTTTAACTAGAATCACTGCATTTAGTTATATAGCTACACTTGCAGTTGTAAGAACAAAATTTAAAAGAGTGTTTTAGGTACTGGTCCTTCAGTTTCTAATTACTGTAAAACAAATGTGCACCTATGGTAAACAGAAGGAAAAATCCTTGTTAGCAGCTTACCATAAATGTCAGCACCATTTACAGACTTTGTCCTGAGTAATTAAAAAACAAACAAACAAAAAAAATTTCCTTCAATAAGAATGCTCCTGAAATGATGTAGTTTTAAGACTCAAGTTCTACTGAAATCTTGAGCATGCAGAACCATTGAAAGCAAGTTACAAAAATGCTGAATAAATTGGGGGAGGAAGCAATTAGTCTTATACCAGAAAACTATTTAAAGATAAAGATGTGTAAATAGAATGAAGAAATCTTTGGTTGTACATTCCAGGGTAGGAATTTATTGGACTAATCATCTGCCACGTGACAGTTTTTGATAACTTGTCTAACTCTAAATATGGCTTTATGAAGTTGTTTCTTAAGTAGAGCGGAAATCTTCTTCCCTATAAATTCCAGCCTTTGTTGTTAGCTTGCCATCTAGAGCTGCCTATTGGAAGACATATTTGAGTCTTACAAATTCCATTCTAAATATAAGAAAAGATATTCCAAACACTGGATCCAATTAAACTGAGAACGATGATCTAAAAGTAACATTATATGTTCAACAACATATTTAATCATTACAGTTTTTTGCTTCCAAATGTCAAAATGCAAACAAATGCTCTTCTCTATACTTGATTCTGATTCCCAGATGGTATAACTTGAGGTAGGTACACTGAACACATACACAATTGCTCTTCTTGGTGTCTGGGCAAAATAGAATTATACTGCAGGATGCAGTCACACTTCGTCTGTGATAAAGACCTCTTTCTATCCCTAGGCTAGAGTTGAGTGTTATAGGAATGTAGTAATTTTGATTACTCAAATATTCTTTATATGTTCAGTCTCCCAGGCAATAGGTGAAGAAAAGGTGCTCCACATTTTAAATCAAGTTGGAAGATCACTCTAGGAATGCCAATTAATTTATTTTATAAAAATGTTGAATTTAATCTTTTTATTGTATATTTAATAATGCCATATACCTACTTTCAATTTTAGAATTACAATATTAGAATTTTCTTTTGCATGAATAGTTCAAATGTAGTGGAGCAAGACAAATGATAAATAAAGGGTTAGAAATGTTAAACAGAATTTTTCAACGAGACTGAAAGCAATATGGACACTGAGCACAATTGTTTTGTCTCTTGCACTGCAGCCGTGGCTGAAGGTGATAATGAAAGGAAATCAGACTTTAAAGAAAAAAAAAAACACTTTAAGGAAGAGCCCAATGATAACAGAGTATTATTCCCTCTTCCCTAATCTTATAGGCAGGAAAAATAGCTCCTTCTGAGGGTACTGAGAATAGATTACTGAAGCTTGCATGTCAGAGATCCATGTGTTAGTTTCTCCTTTCTGGAAGGATTAACAATTCCTAGAGTCAGTGATTAAAACATTATTTTAAACATTATATATACTTAACAGTTCAGAAAATCCAGATATGTATAGGTCACCCAATGTTATGGTCTTAATTTGTTTTCAGAGAGAGAGGGAGAGAGAGGGACAGAGGGAGGCGCAGAACAAACTAAGGTCAGTGCGGGGAAGGCCATCAATTCTACAGGATAGTTTTTATGCAACTCTCATCTGATTAAGGACAGCTTGTGATTTTGTAAGTGCATGATAATATAGTCTAATATCCTGTTCTATTTTTTAAAATACATTTGAAACTTATGATCGCCTACATTTATATGGTAAAATAAAAGAACCTTCACTTAGATATATTTCCACTTTAGAACATACTTCTAAAGAACATGTATATTTACAACACATTAACATTTACTACAGAGTGCAGGAAACCACATTTGATTCCACAGAAGTCCAATCTGCACATTATCTGAGCTGTAAATAGTGGGTATTAAAACCTAAAATGCATATATCTTTTAAGCTGATTAAATAAACATATCTTTTTGCAAAACAGAATCACCCTACCTGAGAATATTGTTTGGGTTAAAAGCAATTAAACATCTAAACAGATGTAGGGTATAAATACTATTATCAATACAAAAAGACCAGTCATTTGTTTTAAATTTGGAAAATCATTCACTATGAATAAATTACTAAAGTAATAAACCAACATGGTACTTTACAGTTGGTATGTATCATCACAGAAAACTGATATGGGACTAATTTAAATGCTGAAATTCCTAATTGCAACACAAATTTGGGCATCGAATGGTTTAAGAAATTCAATGAAAATGATCCACTTATCTAGGGGTCAGATTTTCTATATTCTCAATTATGATGGAACCTGGCAGTAATACAGAAAATGTATTTTAGCATTTCCATTCCAGAACCCAAGAACTTTACTCAAATGGGTTACATGTTAAAATAAACTCAGGTCATTGTAATATAAAGCTAATAATTAAATCAAGACTGTTAATTTATTGCCCTGACTGGTGTAGCTCAGTGGATTGAGTGCCAGCCTGCAAACCAAAGGGCCGCAGGTTCAATTCCCTAGTCGGGGCAGATGTCTGGGTTGCAGTCCAGGTCCCCAGTAGGGGGCACACGAGAGGTAACCACACATTGATGTTTCTCTCCCTTTCTCCCTCCCTTCCCCTCTGTCTAAAAATAAAATAAATTTAAAAATCTTAAAAAAATAAAAATTAAAAAATTAAAATTGGTAATTTATTTTTTTAAAGTTAATTTATTGAGCTTGAGCCAGAAAATAAGAAAGATATGATACTGCTAGAAATTGAAGCCAACAGCCAAAACTGAGAATGGACATATCGATTTTAAAAGCATTTCAGTAACTGCTGATAGCAGCGTGAAATTTTTACATGGTACATTATACTCATAATGAAGAGTTGAATCATTAAATAAAAGTTGAATCATAAAAAGTTAAACCATGTTTAGTATGCAGTTTAGAGGGCTGGGGAACCACACTGCATTTTAGAAAAATTTGTGAACAAAACATGGTGAAAGAAGAGGATTTAAAAGAAGCTGACCATGGTCAGAAAGGATAAGAATTTAACAACTCTTATACCTGTAGTAACAAGGTAGAATTCTCACCTCTCTCCAATTTATTTTTCACTTCATATAATATAGAATGTACATAGTTCAATCTTACTACCTAAAGAGATTTCTCCAATCCACATAGTACTAATCTGAGAACTTTGTTTTGTTTTTACTAGTCTTTCATGGATAAAGTACTTTAAAAATTAAAACATTAAAGTCTAAGTTTTATTTATACATGAAAATACTAAGTATTCTGGGTTATATTCAGTACAATTTTTGGTAAAATGTATATTAAGTTTCTGGGAAGTGCCTATTATTATATAGTGAACATTCATAGTAACTCTCTAATAGATAGAAGATACAATTTTAATTTATTAAGATGTAAAGACCTTTTCACAACTGTTAATGTTAGCAAATTTACTGTAGTTTTCTGGAACTGGAATGGTTTTACAATGTCTAAGCACACACTACTTTCAGAAATGATTGGAAAACCATGGGTCCCTGTATTTATTAAACTGAATCACCTGGCAGTAAAATTCAGTTAAGGCTCTTGGCATTGGTGAGACTTCCTCCCACTCAGACCTGCTGCTGTGGTAGACCTGCACTTCATCTGTGATTTCATCTGGTGCATAATCACCACCTAATATATAAATTTTATCTTCAATTCCAACTGCACCTGCATTAAAGCCTGCGCATTCAAAAGATCCTTCACCCTTCCAGACACAAGTATCTGGACAAAAACTATAAACCTTATAGGTGGAAAGGTCACATATATACAGTGTACAGTTAACTGGGACAGCTTTAATTAACGTTGCATGAAAAAATTGCCCAAACTCTGCAACTAATTCAGACCACTGATCAGTTGTAGCATTGTACTTAAAAAAGCAATCAAGTGATGGGTTAAAGGCATCTGTAATCTCTACCTCTGACCCAAGGACATAAATGACATTTTGGCACGCACTTGCTTCGGGGTAGTATATGCCCCTGGGTAACGGGCTAACAGACATCCATTCTTTGGAAAGAGGGTTGTAAGATTCAACATCTAGGAGACTTTTAATGTCCTGAGATCCGGTAGTCTTTCCACCTATGACAAATAAACGATTGAGAGCCATAACTGATGTATGCATGGTTCTTGGTGTTTTCATAGTTGATACCAGGAAGAAATCATTTTTGACTGGACAGTAACACCAGGTTTGATCAGTGGCATCATGATATGACTCTGCGATATGAAGCCGAACTGTTCTACAACATGACCCTTTGCAACCACCTGTCAAGAAAATTTTTTCTCCATAACTTGACAGACTAGATCCTGGTAAATCAATCAGGTGTGATTGTGGTAGTATTTTCCACGAATCAGTTTTAATATTATAGCAAAACGTATATTGATTTTCTCCATTTTCCTCAGTTTTGTGAACAAATATGTATTTTTCAGTTGTGGATGGTCGAGCATCAGGGAAAAGTCCACCAGAACCTTGCACACACTTAATTGCATCCAAGATTATGTCAAAACAGTTTGTGCTTTTGAGTAAACACTCTTCATTGAGCAGGCAGTCTTGAAGCGTCTCCTCAGGTAACTGATGTAATCTTACTTTTTTAATCAAATAAGGTAGATGCTTTTGCCTTGATTCTAAGTTATATTTAGTCCAATTAAGGACAACTTTCAGTACAGTTTCTTCTTCAGGAACATCTAATTCATCTGATTCCAGACATTTCTGCAGTATTCCAAAACTCATTTCTAAGAAATCGCTGGATCTAAATAATAAGGAAAAGTGATGTTGTACAAAGTATAATGCATGTTCAAACAATCGGGGAGAGCCATAGCTATCTGACATAGATAATAACTGTAAACAATTGACAATGTTAATACTTTTTATTAAAAAGTCACTGCAAGCTTTGGATAGGAAGGAAACTTGAAGAAATGATGACAACTGGAAGAACATTTCCACATTGTCATCTGTTATCTTTGTTTTTCCAGTATAGGCATAATCAAGAAATGCTTTTACTGCTTTGGAGGACAAATTAGTAATGGTAACACTTCCTCCATCTCTTTCTTTCATGTTTACTTCAAACATAGCCCTGCAAAAATGAAGAACATAGAAGAAATAGTAAACAGAAATATTCTATTACATGACAATTTTCAATTATTACCTTAAAAAACTTCCTCTAACAAGTTGATTTAAAATATATTTATAAAACATACTTCAAAGCATCCTAGTAAATTATTTTAATGTCTAGAATAGTTATATATAATACTATTTTTCCATAAAACAATGTATTACATAACTCCCATATTGCAAAATATATACACTATATCAGAGCAATAGCAACTAATCCAAAGAAGGCTATGAAAAGATTTGAATTTTGTATACTGATTTGATGTTCTTATATATTATTCATAAAATCAGGGTAAAATTTCTAATGGCTGAGTTTATTTATTTATGAGTTATTAGTATCAACTCTGCAGGAGATAATTAAAATTACTTAAGATATAAAAGGCTTCTGGGTTTGGTATTTAAAAGTCTCTTTCAAATTAATTTTCAATTTGGCAGTAGTGAGACCTGTGAAAGATGGAATACAGTGAGATATCAGATGTCTCCAATGTATCTGTCTGTGTGGGGAAATCCACCTAATAAGATAAACACACATTTAAAAGGACACATCTCATAGAGCACTTTAGGAAAAAGGAAAAATGAGCTTTCATAAAACTAAATGATAACAGTGTACCACACCGAAGGTCACATATCTAATAAATGGTAGAGCTGGGATTTAGATTTAGGGCACGTATATTAGGAGGCCAAGTGCTTAACCATTACACTACACAGCTTCCTCTGATGAAGAGGTGACGTGAGGATAGGGGAGCAGAAACAAATTACTTGGAAGAAAAACTGGATTAGAATACAGAGGAAGAAACTGGTGGAGCCTGAGAGTGACAGAGCACAAGAATAATTAGGGCTCCAGTGAAGTATGGAGAATAACTAAAGTTCCCTGAGAGAAGAAATGAACAAAAAAATGAAAACACAGTTTGGCAAAGAGCTAATACAAATTGTATTTTTATCTTAAATCTTACTTTTTTAAAAAACTGCTTGTTTATTAGAGATTTAAACCCTGCTTACTTCAGATAAAAATTACTTCCCAAACTGAACATAATACAAAATACCGCAATGAGGACTTAACTTTACTGGAGTATGACTAACAGGGCTGAAGTCCAGAATGTCACCAAGAAGCTTTCTGTCTGACCTAGAGGCCTCACAGGGTGGGTCATGTGTCTACCCTTAACCTTGCAGAATCAAAAACCCAGTGTCGAAACAGTGAGTTCTTACAGTATGATGGCTAGGATACTCTTTGTAAGATGGTCTATATGGGGAACCAACTTAGACTTATATCATAGGTTGCCTAAAATTAGAATAAGTTGGTTGCTCTCTAGAAATGCTTCTGGAGGTACTTTTCCCTATTAAAGGAACATCTCTCCCTAGGAAGTCAAACCCAGAAATCCTCTGGTTAGAGTTCCTCTCCTCTGGATAACCCACTGATATAACGCATTACCCTGAAATGTATTTTTCTCTCAGACTCCTCACTTTCTTTGAACCTTGCCTCCAGTTTGGATGAATCTGTCCTTTCCTCTTTTTCTAAATGACACAGTGCAGAAGTCCCCCAAATAAAAGTGACCCCAGATCAAAACAATTTTTCCCCCAAACATTTTAAGGGATTAATGTTCTACAGAACTTTTGGAAATGCTGGCCTGCAAAGGCTTAAGCTTTACAAAGGATAGTACTAAGTTTACATACTCAAAAATCATTAGTTAATCCAGGTTCTAATTAGCTCTTTTCGAGAATTAAAATTTACTGTCGAATGCTCCTGTGGATGGAAAATTGAGTTTTAAAAAATAATTGTCCATATCATAAAATCCGAGGCATAAACAAGGTAAAGTACCTGAAAAAGTCACTGCATGCCGCTAACACACAACGATGACATGGGATTATTTCATCTTTCATAATTATTCTGAAATCATAAAAGGCATGTTGTTCTCTAAAATTCTGTAGTATACTTAAGATTTTCTGTCCATGATCTTCTGACACAAGGAAGTCATTAATCTTCTCAGATGAAATTCCATTACATGAGCTTTGTCGATTGAAATCACATGAATTATCCATAGCCAATTTCTATCTATTCTTCGAACTGAAACGAAAAAAAAAATATCACTGAAGTACAGTCCTAACCAAATTTTCAAATCAAAACTTGCCTTATTTGTTATCAATTACAAAAAATGCTCACTAGAAGAATCATAAGATAGTAAACTTTGTTCTAAACATTTGTTTTCCTGACATTTAAAAATAAATTCCTTTTAAACTTATATAAATATTGTGCTTACTGGAATAAAAATTATATTATTAAGGGATAAAATTCATGGCTATATAAATGTATTAAGTAGCACAATTTATAAGTTGTATAAATAGCTTATATAAGATCTTACTACGTGAATAGTCTTATTATATGTAAGAGCTATTATTTATAGAGTAGTTATCATTTTGGTATATACCCAAGATATCCCTCTCTCTGCTCAATCATTTTCTTCTGGTAACAAAGCAGATATTAAAATGTTGATTTTGAAGCACAGGTATATGCCTTTTAGGGTTAGGCTTTTAAAAGACAAGTGATTGAAAAAAAATCGATGTTAAGTTCTATTAACTAGCTTTGGCCTTTCTTAAGGAAGAAAAAGGCAAGCATTGGTCCCCATTGGCCCATTTGAAAGTAGACCGAAACAGCAAATAACTTTATTTTAACGGCCTTTTAAACATTAATTAGGTCAGAAATCCCAGATAGTTGAAGGCCAGATAATTGTGACTTTCCCAAACTGCAAATTCAGTTCTAAGCATGAGAGTTTATACCACCAAAAGCAAGGAAGTAGTAAACAGAAAAGAAAAGAAGACTGGGAACTAACGAGCCAGAGAAATAAAGAACCTTGATTCCTTAGTATATTACTGTTTTGGTTATCTATTGCTTTCCAAATCATCCCTGAAACTTAGTGGCTTAGACAACAGTTTATAATCTCTTATGGTTCTGTGAGATTAGCTAAAGCTCCTTGCTTGGGGTTAGAGTCAGATGGCAGCTCTGGCTGAAGTCATCTTAGGGCTTGACTGGGTTAGAGGTCCCATATGGTTTCTTCACTCATATTTCTGATGCTTCAAATGGGATTTGCTGGAACAGATGGGACTCTTTCTCTCTCAATGCATTCTCTCCATATGGCTAGCTTATGCTTCCTCGTACATGGCAGTCTTGTGATATTTGGACTTCTTACATGGTGGCATGGTTCACCCAAAGGGGTGTTTCACGCCTAGGTGGAAACCAAACACTGGAGAAGTAGTCTGAATAGTTTTATAGCATCGATCAAAGATATATTCTAGGATTGAGACGAGCTACTGTTGTGTACAGTAATCATGAGTCATGTATAGCTGTTTAAATTTAAATTACTTAAAATTAAATAGTTAAGTGATCAGTAGCAATATACAGTGTGATGGTTACTTTTATGTGTCAACTTCACAGGGCCACAGGGTACCCATATATAGGGTAGGGCAAAAGTAGGTTTATAGTTGTTTGTATGGAAAATAATATAATAGTTAATGGGGGATCAAGATGGGGAAGGAGTTAATGGAAGTCACAATAACCTCTTCCCAGGACCAATTTGGAATTACAACTAAATTGTGGAGAAATCACCCAGAACAAATAACTGGAAAATAGAGAGAGAGAAGCCTTACAACCTCGGACAGAGAGAAGAATCAGTTCAGCACATTCTGACTGATAAGGAGTGCGGTGGAGATGCGAGAAGGCTGGCTGGGCACCCATAGGCGGCAGTGCCACAGGGGTATTTAAATGGCGAGTTGGATTCCCCTGAGAAGAGTGGGGTCTAAACCATAAGCAGGGATCCCCAGCCTAGAGTGCCAGAGCCCAAAAAGCACACAGATAACAGCCAGCTGCGAAAAGCGGCAGGGCTGCTCTCTGCCAGAGATGGGTGGCTGGAGGCTGAAAGAGCCGTTTAAAGAGCCAATGCACAAATTTTCATCTGCAAGCCACTTACCCTGGGTTCCCTCAAGGGCTGGGGTAGAGTGGGCTAGACACACCTGAGGAGAGACTGGGGATGGAAGCTTTGGGGGGAGAACTAAGAGAGTAGCCACCAGGCTCCCATTACTGAGTCCCCCGATGAGGCAGCAGCCATCTTGCTCAGGCAGATCATTCCCCTGATCTGCTGCATCCTGAGAGGAACAATAGCCCCGCCTCTAGGAGGGACGCTGCCCTGGCCCTGTGGTGCTTAAGCCTGACTGCTCAGTGCAGAGTGGCAGCCACAGAGAGTAGACCCCTGCAAAGCAGGGCCAGAGTGGACTAGAGGCGCTTAAGGAGAGACTGGGGATGGAGACTCTGGGGAGAGAACTGAGAGTACCTCCCAGGATCATGGTGCTGAATCACCCCCATAACGTAGCAGCCATCGAGCTCACACAGACCACTCCCCTCTGAGAACAGCAGCCTGAGGGGAAACATTAGCCCAAACCCCAGGAGGGATTCTGCCCCGCCCTATGGTGCTTAAGCCTGACTGCTGAGCACAGAGTGACTACATTAACAACTGAAGGAGACAGCCACAGACAGTAGATCCTGGGAAGTCTCAAACAGGCTGCCTAAGGACAGATGGGGTCAACATCTGACATCACCAGAGGTAGATCCAGAAAGAAAAAACAGTGGTAAATACTAGAGGCTACCAACACAAAATCCACTGTGGTCTTCTCCATGATTTGCGATATTTCTTTACTGCATAGCTTTTTTATATTCATTTCTTGTCCATCAAGTTGGTGTATATTAAGACACTAGATTTTATACTATAGTTTTTTTCTCTCCTTTCTTATAGTGGTCTTAATCAATCTCTTTACAGCCTTATTAAAACTGGTTCATTTGCTGTTGATAGTGGGATTGCGCGGGGAGTTATTTTTGCAGTCGTGGGTTTGTTTCCTAGGTTTTGTGGTTTTGCTCAGGCAGACAAATAATGTGAAGACAAAGAAACAACCCCAAATCGAAAGGAAAGGAGGAATCCTCAGAAAGACTACTAAATGAAACAGAGGCAAATAAACTACCAGAGACTGAGTTCAAAACAAAGGTTATAAGGAAGCTCAATGAACTCAGTAAGCTCGGTGAGAATTACACAAAATTACACGGCAACTAAAAGGAACTTACTGCAAACTATACTCGCATGAAAAAGGACATAGACACTATCAACAAGAACCAAGAAGAAATGAAGAACACAATTTCTGAATTGAAGAACATAGCAGAAGGAATCAAGAGCAGGCTAGATGAAGAGGAGGACCAAATCAGCGAGCTGGACGACATGATAGAAAAAAAACCCTCAGAAAGAGCAAGAAAATGAAAAAAGGCTCAAAAAGAATGAAGGGGTGCTAAGAGAAATGCAGGACAATATGAAACATAATAATATCTATACAATAGGAATACCAGAAGGAGAAGAAGAGGAGAAAGGGATAGAAAACCTGTCAGAAAATGTAATGATGGAAAATTTCCCTTATTTGAGGAGAGAAAAATCACAAAATCCCAGCATACACAGAGGGTCCCTATGAAAAGTAACCCAAAGAGACCCCTTCCAAGACACATCATAATTAAAATGGCAAATATCAAAGACAAAGAGAGAATCTTAAAGGCAGCAAGGAAGAAATGGGAAGTAACATATAAGGGAGCCCCATAAGGTTAGCAGTGGACTTCTCCACAGAAACACTAAAAGCCAGAGGGAAATGACAAAATATATTCCAAGTAATGAAAAGCAAAGCCCTGCAACCACGACTACTCAACCCAACAAGGTTCTCAATTGAAATGGAAGGTGAAATAAGGAGTTTCCCACATAAAAGAAGGATAAAAGAATATACCTCTACCAAACCAGCATTGCAAAATATGCTAAAGAGACTGCTTTATGGAGATGAAGAAAAACAGTGAGAGAGGAACACAAGTACAAAGGGAAAAAATAATAAATACCCATCAATACTAACTTTAAACGAAAATGGATTAAACTCGCCAATTGAAAGACATAGAGTAGCTGAATGGATAAGAAAACAGGACCCACACATAAGCTGCTTACAAGAGACCCACCTCAGCACAAAAGACATACACAGACTGAAAGTAAAGGGTTGGAGAAAAGTATTCCAAGCAAAAGGACAAGAAAAAAAAGCCAGAGTAGCAATACTTACATCAGACAAAACAGACTTCAAAACAAAGGCCATAAAAAGAGACACAGAAGGACACTTCGGAATACTCAAGGGAAGAAGCCGTCAAGAAGATATAAATATTGTAAACATGTACACACCCAACATAGGAGTACCCAAATATATAAGGAAAATCCTGGAGGACTTCAAGAAAGATATACACAAAAACACACTTATAGTAGGAGATTTTAATACCCCACTGTCAACAATGGGTAGATCATCCAAACAAAATATCAGCAAGGATACTGTGGAACTGAATGACCCTTTAGATAAAATAGGCTTAACTAATATATATATAGAATCTTTCGTCCCAAAGAAGCAAATTGCACATTCTTTTCAAATGCACATGGAATATTTTCACAGAGAGACCACATGATGGGACACAAAACAAGCCTCAACAAGTTCAAGAAAACTGAAATCATATCGAGCATTTTCTCAGACCACAAAGGCTTAAAACTAGAAACCGACCTCAAGGAAAAAACTAAAAACACTCGAACTCATGGAAACTGAACAGCATGGCATGAAACAATGAATGGGTCAATAATGGGATCAAAAAAGAAATTTAAAAGTTTCTGGAAACAAATGAAAATGAACATACAACACTTCAAAACCAGGGTCACAGCAAGGGAGTCCCAAGAGGAGGGTTCAGAGTAATACAGGCCTACCTAAAAAAGACAGAAACATTTCAAATAAATAACCAAACCCTACATCTACAAGGACTAGAGAAACAACGACAAACAAAGCCCAGAGCGAGCAGAAGGAAGGAAATCATCAAGATCAGCGCAGAACTGAATGACAGAGAGACTAAAAGAGCAATTCAAAGGCTCAATAAATCCAGGAGCTGGTTTTTTGAAAAGATAAACAAAATCGACAAGCCTTTAAGCAGACTCATCAAGGAAAAAATGGATGGACACAAATAAATAAAATCAGAAATGAAAGAGGAAAAATTATAACTGATACCACAGAAATACAAAGGATTGTAAGAAATTACTATGAGCAACTATATGCCAAAGAAATTTGAAAACCTGGGTGAAATGGACAAATTTCTAGGAAAATATAATCTTCCAAAATTGAATGAAGAAGAAGCAGAAGGCCTGAACAGACTGATAACAGCTGGTGAAATTGAAGCAGTAATCAAAAAATTCCAGGCAAAGGACCTGAGCAAGCAGTTCTCCAAGGAGGACATACAGTGAGCCCAGAGACATATGAAAGGATGCTCAGCATCACTAGCCATCAGAGAGATGCAAATTAAAATCACAATGAGATATCACTTCACACCAGCTAGAATGGCCACCATAAACATACCAAAAAACAAGTGCTGGCAAGGTTGTGGAAAAAAGGGAACCCTAGTGCACTGTTGGTGGGATGCAGACTGGTGCGGCCACTGGAATACAGTTTGGAATCTCCTCAAAAAAATAAAAATAGAACTGCGTTTTTACCCAGCAATTGCATTGCTAGGATTATGCCCTAAGAATCCTCAAACACCAGTTCAAAAGAACCTATGCACCCCAATGTTCATAGCAGCACAATTTACAAGAGTCAAGAATTGGAAGCAACCTAAGTCCTCAAGAGTGAATGAGTGGATCAAAAAACTATGGTACATTTATACAACAGAATACTATGCAGCAGAAAGGAAGAAGGAGCTCCTACCCTTTGTGAGAGCATGGATGGAACTGGAGAGCATTATGCTAAGTGAAATAAGCCAGGTGGTAAAAGACAGATACCATATGATCTCACCTATAAATGGAACTTAATCAACAAAACAAACTAACAAGCAAAATGTGACTAGCAACATCGAAATAAAAAACTAACTGACAGTAAACAGAGGGGATGAGGGAGGGGTTTACAGGGGAAAAGGAGGGGAAGGGTCATCACGGAAGATGCATAAAGGACAGATGGAGAAAGCCAAATGGGGGAAGGATTGAGGTGGGGAGGAGGTGTGGAGGGGGCTGTGAAAAGTGGTGGTGGGAATATATTGACAAAAAAAAAACAAACCTGACACGGGGAGGCTAAGAATAGTACAGGAAATTGAGAAGTCAAAGAACTGATATGTGCAACCTATAAACCTGAACTAAGAGGTGTGGGGCTGAGGTGATAGGGTGCAGGGTGGAGGGGATATAGGGGAGAAAAAAAATAAGACAACTGTAATAACATAATCAATAAAATATACCCCCCCAAAAATAGAAAAAAGAAAAAAAAAGAAAATAATATAATAGTTAATAAATAATAATATAATACTCACAACTATAGCTAAGACTATAAACCTGCTTTTGCCCCACCCTGTATTTGGCTAAACATTATTTGTAGTGTGTCTGTGAGGGTGTTTCTGGATGAGATTAACATTTGAGCCAGTAGACTGAGTGAAACAGATTGTCCTCCTGAATGTGTTTGGGATTCATCCAATCAACTGAAGGTCTGAAGAAAACAAAAGACTGAGTAAGAAAGAATTCTTTCTCTCTGCCTGACTGTTTGAGTTGGGACATCAGGTTTCTCTAACCTTTGAACTAAGACTCACACTGCAACTTTACCATCAGCTCTCCTGGGTCTCCAGCTTGCTGACTGCAGATCTTAGGACCTCCCAGCTTCCATAACATGTAAGCCAACTCCTTATAGTAAATCTATCTATCTATCTATCTATCTATCTATCTATCTATCTATCTATCATCTATCTATATCCACCCACCCACCCACCCACCCATCCATCCATCCATCCATCCATCCTTCCATCCTTCCATCCTTCCAATTGCTTAGTTTCTCTAGAGAATCCCCAACTAATATATGAGGCTAGTACCTATTGTATTTTATAGCATGAATACAGCAAGTTCCACTGGACAGCTGATGTACTATTTATATTAAGAATAGTACGCCTGTATAAGAGTGTCTGAAAGTGTGTGTGTGCATGTATAATAGGATGTAATTGGTAGAACTGCTGGAAAAGTAAGTTACCTGCAATGATTTTGTGAGCATTGTTCTGAGTAGCTATAAACAGGGAGACATTAAGAATGAGAGTGGGTGAAATGGAGGGAAAGTTATAATGCAAGGCTTGGAGGTAGTTCTGAAACAGGTGTTACTGCAGATCTATTTCTCAAGTCTAGCAACAGGCTAGAGCATCAATCTGTTACAGGAAAGTAGGGCCTTGTCTCCATGCTCTGCCTCAGAGTATAACCATAACTTAACATTTTAGTTAAATTACATTTTCTCAAGGCTGCAGCCAGTCATCTATTTTCTTAGAGTGTGTAACTAAAAACAAGTGCTTTTACCCCTTATCTAGCTTTTTTACAGTTTAGAGACGTTGGTTCTGGGGGAGAAATGACTGCTCGGCGCCAGTTGTGAAAATCCATAGGTGCCCACAGTAAATCTACCAATTCCTGTTTGAAGAAAGAGAGCACTGAAATGAGGGGAGGAAGCGTCTCCCTTTCCCATGCCCCCCCTTCTCAGGAGAAGAAGTACATTTGCCTCTCCCTGAACTCTTCATTCTGCTTTCCCTCTACATCCTTATAAAAGCCTCCACCTACACTGAAATTTTAAGATGGGTTTTTCCGAGGACACAAGTCCCCCATCTTCTTTAATTCCCAGCAATTTGAATAAAACCTCTTTCCTTTTTAACCAGCACCTGTCTCACAGATTTGGCTTTCATTGCCATAGGCAGCGGAATCGGCGTTTTTGTTACCAGAGAACCATAAAATTGTGTGGGAGACTTGGTCTCTACACCCATACAAGTCAGCAAAAGTAGAATAGAGAGCACAGAATTCCACCTTACCAGAGTGTAATGAGGTGCCTCAACTCTCTTCCAATTCTCCCGCTGGAGTAATGTCAGAAAAGGCTGAGTGGAGAGCTAGGACATTAATTTCTGCAGAGTGATATCAATGTCCATCAATCACCTCCCCTCACCGTAAGTCGAGGGCATGTGGCACACGGGGAGCCTGGACTTTTAATCCCAGTTGGCACTAATATGAGATTCCTCCCTCTCTGCCGGGGTCAAGTCAAAGGCCTAGTATAAGGTCAAGGATCTCCCTATCACTTAGTAGCAACAAGCCAATCTCGCATGATGTCAGTGAAGAAGTAACAAGGTACTCCTCCCTCTCCCAGCCAGAGTGGTGTCAGAGCATGTAGAAAGGTGAGCCTGAACTCCCAACTCTGTACAGCAGTAAAAAGGAGCCCCTCCTATTCTAGGTGTCAATGTAAGTGAGGTACAGAATCTGGACTTCTACCCCAACCTGGAAGTAATTAGGTGGTGACCTTAACTTAATAGAGCAGCGTCAGAAAAGTCTTGCTAAAATACAAATTTTAAATAAGCTCTATAGAGTCTTACAATATAATATTCCAAGAACCAGGAATATATCAAATTGAATGAGAAAAACCATCAACAGATAACAACACTGAGATGACACAAATGTTAGAATTATCTGCTAAGAATTTTAAAAGAGTCATCACAGAAATGCTTGAATGAGAAATTATAAATATGAAGCAAATGAAAAAACAAACTATCTCGGTAAAGAAAGAGAAGATATAAAGAGGAACCAAATGAAAATTTTAGAAATACTATAACCAAATATAACAGGGGACAAAAAAAGAAAGCATCGATGAGTTTGAAAAGAAAACAATAAAGACTATACAATCTGAACATTGTGTAACACAAAGAAAAAACTGAAAACAGAAAAATCAGGCTGAAAAACAAATGGATAACCTGAAGAACATGTGGTACTATAATAAAAAAACCTAAAACCTATGTAATCAAAGAGCCACAAGGTGAGGAAAAAGAGAGTGGGGCTAAAAACGCATTTGAAGAAATAATGACTGAAAATGTCCAAAACTTGGCAAAAGACATAAACCTCCAGATTTGTGAACCCGAGTGAAGCCCAAACAAGATAAATCTAAACAAATCTATGCCAAGAAACATTACAGTCAAACACTTAAAAACTAAAGACACACGTAAAAATTTTGCATGCAGTGAGAAATACCTTATCTACAATGGAAAATCAATTTGAATTTATTATGAATGGTATAAATAACTCTACACATAATAATTTGATAGTGCAGATGAAACAGACTAATTCCTCAAAGTACACACATTACCACAACTCAATCAAAATGAAATATAAAACTTGAACAGCCCTGTAACTATTAAGGAAATTAAATTTATTGAAAGTTTAAAGAAAAATCAGTATTGAATCTATATAATTTCTCCTAGCATTCAGAATAGAAGGAAACATTTCTCAACTAATTTCGTCAAGTCAGTGTTATTGTGGTACCCCAAAGACAGACAGTACAATAAAATCCCCCAAACTACAGAATAATATCCTTTACAAATATAGATTATAAATGTTTTTAAAAATTAGCAAAAAAAGCCCTGGCTGGTGTGGCTCAGTGGATTGAATGTCGACCTGTGAATCAAAGGGTTGCTGGTTTGATTCCCAGTCAGAGCACATGCCTGGGTTGCGGGCCGGGTCGTCCCCAGTGAGGGGCAGGTGAGAGGCAACCACACATCACTGTTTCTCTCCCTCTCTTTCGCCTTCCCTTCCCCTCTCTCTGAAAATAAATAAATATTTTTTTAAAAATTAGCAAAAAAAAAAAAAATCAGGAATTATATATACTAACACCACGAAGGTTTATCCAGGGATGTAACGGTGGTTCAATATTTGAATATCAATCAATGTTATCTACTACTGAAGCAAGCTATAAAAGAAAAAAATTACATGGTCATATCAACTGACACAGTACAGTCATGTACCACTTAATAGTAACACAATAGGAGAAACAAGTCACTTGGTGGTTTTATTATTGTGCAAACATCATGTTTACTTAAATAAACCTAGATAGTGTAGCCTACTGTCATCTATGTGGTCCATTGTTGACTGAAATGTCATTATGTGGTGCTTGACTGTAAAACATTAAAAAATCCAACACCTATTCATGAGGAAAACTCTCAGCAAACAAGGAAAAGAGAAGAACTTCCTTGGCTTGATAAAGGATATCTATAAAAAACCTAGAGCTAACATTATACGGAATGGTAAGAGGCTGAATGCTTTTGCTCTAAGATAAGGAAAATGGCAAGGATGTCCACTCTTACCACTGCTGTTCATCATAGCAATAGACATTCTAGTCAATACCTCAAGACACAAAAATTCTATTATAACAATGTATATATATTGGGAAGAAGAACAAAGTGTCTCTATTTACTGATGACAAGATGGTCTATGTTGAAAATCCCAAGCACTTTACAAAAAAATTCATAAAACTAGTAAGTTGGTTCAGCAATTCCATAGGGTATAAAATTAACATACTAAAACTGTTTCCTATAAACTAGCCACGAACACACGGAAACCAAAATTTTAAACGTAATACCATTTAAAGTAGTTAAAAAAGAGAAAAATACTTATGTATAAATGTAAAAAAAAAAGTATAACAGTCTTTACATTGAAAACTACAACATGCTGACCAAAAAAAAAAAGAAAAAAAAATCAAACTTAAATAAGTGAAGAGATAAGCCATGTTCATGAATTAGAAAAACCAACGTAGTAAAGATGTCAATTCTCTCCATAGCCGTATACAGGCTTAACACAATTTGAATTAAATTCCCAGGAAGATTTTTTGTAGAGATAGATAAGATTATTCTAAAATGTATATGGAATAACAAGGAAACTAGAATAGCTAACATAATTTTGAAAAATAATAATAATGTGGGAAAGAAATCAATCTACCTGATTTCAAGACTAATATAACTACAATTATGAAGGCTGTGTGATATTGGTGGATCACAAAGATGAGCAGAAGAGAATATATAGCTAAGGAGTAGCCCCACTCAAGTAAAGTCAACTGGTTTTTGACCAAAGCTCCAAAGCAATTCAGTGGAGTATACATTTAACAAATAATGTTGAAGCAAATGGATGTTCACAGGTTAAAAAAATTAACTCAAAATGAATCAAAGACTTAAATGTAAAACTATAACATTTTTAAAAGAAAATATAGGAAACAATCTTTGTAACCAGGGATTAGTCAATTAGTTATTAGATATGACATTAAAAGCACAAACCATAAAATAGAGGAGAAAAGTTGATAAACTGAATTTTATCAAAACTAAAAACTTTCCCTCTGCAAAGGGACCTGTTAAGAGGATGAAAAGATAAGCTATGGGCTGAAGAAACTATTTGCAAATGAAATCTGAAAAAGGATTCATATCTAGAATATACAAAGAACTCTCAAAACTCACCAGTAAAAAGGCCTGGCTGGGTGACTCAGTAGGTTGGAGTGTCATCCCATACAGCAAAAGGTTCCAGGTTCAATTTCCAGTCTGGGCACATACCTAGGTTGCAGGTTCAGTCCTCTAGCCAGGGAACTTGATGCACAGTTCTGCCCGATTTGAGACCCCAAACAATAAGCCTTACTTGGCTTAGGAGGCAGTTATACTGCCCACCTGGGTAGGGAAATTAATTCTTAGCACTGTCTACTGCTAAGTGCAGTCCACAGTCCCACCCCATCAAGTAACCTGGCCAGAGGACCTGGGAAACTGAGGAGCCCAGCAACATTTAAGCAGATCACTTGCACAGTGATTCCACCCATCTGCCAGGGCCAGCTGGTGAACTCATATGGCCAGGGAGCTTGGTACACAGTTTTATCTTATTCAGGTTCCTAGCCAGCAAGACATACGAGCTGTGGAGTCGGTTACACAGAGCCACCCAGGTTTGGGAAGCACATATGAAGCCCTGCTAGGGCTGAATACAGCCTCCAGGCCTACCAAACAGGAAGCCTAACCAGAATACCCAGAAAACTTCATAGGTTAGTAGAGCCTAACCTATAGCTCTACCTACAACAGCACTGGAGTACAGAGGTGAGCTAATATGACGCCACCAAAGGAAAAGTAATAAAACTCCAGTAACTAACCCTAAAGAAATAGAGATTTATGAACTGTCTGCAAAGAATTCAGAATAGTTATCTTACAGAAATTTACCGAAATATAAGAAAACACACACAATTAAATGAAATGAGGATAACGATGCATGAACAAAATAAGAAGTTCAACAAGAAATAAAAACCATTTAAAAATACCCAGAAATTTTAAAATTGAAAACTGCAATTATTGACTGGTCTGAAGAATTCATTGGAGAGCTTCAATATCTGACTCAATCAAGCAAAAGAAGGAATCTGTGTACTAGAAGGAGGGGCTCAAAGGAAAATAAAGAATGAAAAAGAGTGAATGGACTCATAGGACACCATCAAAAGAACAATATATGTACTATGAAAATGCCAGAAGAAAGGAGTGAAAGCAGAAGGGACAGAAAGTATTTTTAAAGCAATAATGGCTGAAGACTTCCCAAACCTGAGGAGAGAAAGGGACTTCCAGGGTCATAAGGACCAAATGATCCCAAATAGGTTTAACCCAAAAAGGGCTGCACGGAGACACATTATAATGACATTGTCGAAAGCCAAAGACAGAATGCAGCAGAGGAGCAAAAAACATCAGACTCCCATGCCCAATATGACTATGGGTAGAAACTTTGTAGTTCAGAACAAGGTCATATGTTTAAAATAATAACAGGAAAAAATACATCAGCTAAGAATACTATACCTGGCAAAACTGTCTTTCAGAAAAAAATGATATAAAGACTTGCCCCCGCCCTGCCCCCCCAAAAAAACCCCAAAAGCTAAGTCAGTTCATTACCACTAAACCTGCCTGACAAGAAATACTACAGTAAGTTCTTCAAGCAGAAATTGGATGCTAATTAACATCATGAAAACATATGAAAGTAAATGTAACACTAACTGACAATGGTAAACATAGAGTCAAGGTCAAATTCTCTAATATTGTCATGGTGGTACATAATTCACTGACAATTCTAGTTTAAAAGTTAACATGTTACAATAACCATAACAACAATAATTTGTTACAGGATACATAACATAAAATTTATATAAATTGGAACATCAATAATCTAAAACATATGGGGGGAGCAAAAGTGTTCAGTTTAAATATGTTATCAAAATTAGGTTATGAGCTTAAAAGGTGTTATATTTTATATAAGCCTCATGATAACCAATAAGGAAAAACCTGTAGTAATTACACACAATATTATGATACAGAAATCTAAAAAAAACATTACTACAGAGAGTTGTCAAATCACAAAGACAAAGATAAAAAGGAACAAAGGATCTATAAAACTGTTGAACACAACAACATGGCAATGGCAAGGCTTTACCTAGCAATAATTACTTTAAATATAAATGGATTAAAGTCTAAATCAAAAGACAGAATGGCTGAATGGATTTTAAAAATCCAACAATAAGTTGCAAACAAAAGACTCACTTTGGCTATAAAGACACACAGAGATTGAGAGTAAAGATGTGGGAAAAGGTATTTGAAGCAAATAGTGACCAAAAGAAAGCAGGGGTACCTGTACTTACAACAGACAAAATAGATTTTAAGCTAAAAATGGTCAAAAGAGAAAAAGAAGGTCATTATATAATGATAATGGGGTCAATCATCAAGAAGATATAACAACTATAAATATTCATGCATGTAACATCAGAGCATCAAAACATATAAAGCAAACACTAACAGAACTAACAGGAGATAAAAACAGCATTACAGTAATAATTGGGAACTTTAAGACCCCACTTTCAACAATGGAGAGATCATCGAGACAGAAATTCAAAAGGAAACAGAGGATTTGTACAGCATTATAAACCAAAGAGAACTAAGGGATATTAACAGAACATTCTGTCCTGGAAAAGCAGTATAATCATTCTTCTCAAGCATGAACAGAACATTTCCTGGGATAAAGACATCTTACACCACAAAGCAAGTCTCAGCAAATTTAAGAAGACTAAAACCATACTAACTCTGTTTTTAGCCACAATCATACGAAACTAGAAATCAGTAACAGGAGGAAAACTGGAAAACTGGTAAACATTTGGAAATTCAACAATACACTCTTGAACAACCAATATACCAAAGAAGGAATTAAATAGGAAATAAAAAATATCTCGAGCCCTGGTTCAAGTTGGCGGGAGCATCTCCCACACACCGAAAGGTTGTGGGGTGGATCCCTGGCCAGGGCATGTATGGGAGGCAACTGATATCTCTGTCTCTTTGTCTCTTGTCTCTCTCGCTCTCTGTCTTTCTCTCTCTAGCCTCCCTCCTTCCCTCTCTCTCTTAAAAAAAAAATCAATAAGCATATCCTTGGGTAAGGATTTAAATATATATATATTTTTTCAAATCTTGAAAGTAAAATTACAACATACAAAAACTTATGGAATGCAGCAAAAGCCATTCAAAGAGGAAAATTTATAGCAATAAATGTATATAAATCAAGAAAAAAAGACCTCAAATAAACAATGTAATTTTACATCTCAAGGAACTGGAAAAAAAATGAAATAATAAAATTAGAACAGAAATAAATGAAATAGAAAATAGGAAAACACCAAAAAGATTGACAAAACTAAGATGTGGTTCTCTGACAAGATAAAGTTGACAAACTTTTACCCAGACTAACCAGAGAGAGAGGGAGAGGTGGAGATATTCCAAATAAATAAAATTATAAATGAAAGAGAAGACATTATAACTGATACCACAGACATACACACAATCATAAGAAACAACTATGAACAATTACATACCGTCAAACCAGATTACCTAGATAAACTAGAAAAATTCCTAGAAACAACCAACCAACTCTGACTCATGAAGAAATAGAAGATCTAAATAGACCAATTACTATAAGAGTGAATGAGTAATCAAAAATCTTCCTACAAAGTCCAAAACTAGAAGGATTAATGGGTACATTTTACCATATATTTTTAAAAAGAATTAAGGGCAGGTAATTGCCAGCTCATAAAGCAGGAGGGATCACAATGCCTGACATCAAACTATATTATAAGGCCACTGTAATCAAATAGTCTGGTACTGGCATAAGAACAGACACATAGATCAATGGAACAGAACAGAGAGCCCAGAAATAAACTCAGGTCTCTTTGGGCAATTAATATTCAACAAAGGGGGAAGAAGCATAAAATGGAGTAAAAATAGCCTCTTCAACAAATGGTGTTGGGAGATCTGGACATCTACGTGCAAAAAAATGAAATTCGACTACTAACTTACACCACACACAAAGAGAAACTCAAGGTGCATAAAAGATTTAAATGTAAATCATGACCTCATAAAAGTCCTAGAGGAACACAGGCATGAAAATCTCAGATATTCCATGCAGCAATATTTTCACCAATATGTCCCATAGAGCAAGAGACATAAAGGAAAGAATAAACAAATGGGACTTCATCAAAATAAGAAGCTCATGCACAGCTAAAGAAAACATCAGGAAATTGATAAGGGAAACAACGGTATGGGAAAATATATTTGCTAATGATATCTCGGACAAGGGTTTGATCTCTAAAATATATAAAGAACTCACATGACTCTACTCCAGGAAGATGAACAACCCAATTAAAAAATGGGCAAAGGACCTGAACAGACACTTCTCCAAGGAGGACATACAGGGGGCCCAGAGACATATGAAAGGATGCTCTGAATCACTCGCCATCAGAGAGATGCAAATTAAAACCACAATGAGATACCACTTCACATCAGCCAGAATGGTCATCATAAGCAAATCAACAAACAATAAGTGCTGGTGATGATGTGGAGAAAAGGGAACCCTAGTGCACTGTTGGTGGGACTGCAGGCTGGCGCAGCCACTGTGGAAAACAGTTTGGAATTTCCTCAAAAAACTAAAAATGGAACTGCCTTTTGACCCAGCAATTCCACTGCTAGGATTATGCCCTAAGAATCCTCAAGCACCGATTCAAAAGAACCTATGCACCCCAATGTTCATAGCAGCACAATTTATAAGAGCCAAGAATTGGAAGCAACCAACAGTGAATGAGTGGGTCAAAAAACTATGGTACATTTACACAATGGAATACTACACAGTAGAAAGAAAGGAAGATCTACTTCCCTTTGCAACAGCATGGATGGAACGGGAGAGCATTATGCTAAGTGAAATAAACCAGGTGGTGAAAGAGATACCATATGATCTCACCTATAAGTAGAACCTTATCAAAAAAAGAAACAAGCAAGCCAAATATAACCAGGGGCATTGAAATAAAAAACAAACTGACAGTAACCAGAGGGGGAGGGGTTGTAGTGGGGCTGAGTCACCTGGGTGATTTGATGTTTCCCTAAAAAACTCTGCAAGAGATGTGATGTATGAGTGGGCGTGTTGTCATGATGAAGCTGCCAATCACCAGTTACCCATAGCTGTGGCCTTCTGAATCATCTGAATAGTTTTCACGAAGGAATGTTCAAGCTTAATGCAAAATTGGAGGCAGATCCATTGCTCTACTGACTCATTTTGAATGTGACAGCCATGCGGTACACATGCTCACTCAGTAGCATCTACCGCCCCCCACTGACTAGTACAGTGAAGTTGTCATTGTTCATGCATAAACATTCCAGTCCACTCTCCTTGGCTGCCAGCTTACACAGAGGTCGTGCAAACTGTTCTTGTTATATTAACAATGGCTGGAAGTTTTCCAGAGAGACCTCGTATATCTGAAACTTGCTAAGAGTAGTTCTCAAAAGTTCTCATCAGAATAAAAAACATTATAACTATGTGAAGTGATGGGTGTTAACTAGCAACCAAAATATTGCTCAATACATGAATGAGTATACAACTGTGGTACATCTATAGCATGGAATATACTCACCATTTAAAAGGAACAAACTACTCACATATAAAAACTAATATGGATTTTAAGAACATCATAGAGAGTGAAAAAAGTCAATCTCAAAAAGTCACATGCCATATGATTCTATATCTATTGATATAGTATTCTTGAAATGATAAAATTAGATACAGAAAACACATTAGTGGACTCCAGGGATTGATGATTATGGCTCGCAACCCTCAATTGTGATACAGCAAGAGGAGGTGGTGGATATGTACAAAGTAGGGGTATGTGTATGCACAAGGAAGACCTTTGTAGTAATCTATAGCAACCTGTAACTTCATTGTGGTGGTAGTTGTAGGAAGCTGTCCATAGATGTGATAAAATAACAGAACTATACATACACAGTGTACCAATATCAAATTCTTGGTTTTGATTTAGATCAATAATTATGTAAGATGTAAGTAAGTAATTATGTAAGTATTTACCGAGGAAATTTGGTGAAGGATGCAAGTGACCAATCTATACTATTATATCTTTGTAAATTCCTGTATATCTGTAATTGTTTCAAAAAAAATTAAAAGAAAAATATAATAAAATAGAAATTCAGTTTAAAAACTTTTGATATTCCAGTTTTGTTATTTAAAACACATAGAAAATGTAAAGAAAACATTGTTTTATTTTAGATATAAGTGGTTCCTCAGTTTTTAAAAACAAACTGTTTGTAAGATAAAATACCTAAAAGGTACCCAAAGCTAAGACTTTCAAAAAGATAAAAACTATATTTCTGCAGAGTGGCATAAATCTGGAGAATATCAATTTTAAAAATCCCATACATAGCTATTTACTTGTACAAAGTGTTAAAAGATAAAGGCTTCCATAAATATTCTAAATGACAACTGCAAAAATCTGAAATTTACCTTCATAAATTTGGTCTGAGTAAGGGTCCTAAATGGCCCACCAATGACTAAGGATGCCTGTTGAGGCTCCCTGAGGGTTTCACTTGCTCACTGGCCAAGTGGACACACCCTTTACACTGTACTGTAATGCGTAAGTGATATCATGAACATTAAATATTCTCAAATGGAATGTAAATATTAATGGTTAAAATCAATAATAACATACTGCCAGTAACATTATTTTAATTCTTGGTAAAAGACTTGTAAGGCATTATTTTTCCTCCAAATATTCTGTAAACCCAATATCATATTTTACTAATTTGAAGACACATTTCTCCACATTTAACACATCTAAAATTAATAGGTATCTTAAAATCACTCTTGATCAAGTAGCAGTCATGATGTATTTGTCGTCACGTGGACACACATCAAAGTGTGAAGAATGGGTATCAGCATCTTGAAAGAAAACCTTAGAGATAGATAACAATGGACGCTCATTTAAGAAAGGATACATCATTAATGTTCTTGACAGCAGAGAATAGGTGGAAACACATGGACATCAAGTCTCTGAGTTGAAAGTGAGCTAGAAGAGTTACAAAGACTCTGAATGTCACGTTATAAGAGCATCAGAACTAATTTTACTTATATTTTTCTTCTTATGTATGTACTAGGGTGATATGATTATTTTCCAAAGGGCTTTCCATAAGTGTGAAAAATTCTAAGTGATAAAATGTTGTCGTAATTAAAATGGCATTTTTCTTTCTCAGTAGCACATAAAACGATGGTATATTTTATAAGATTGCATCTCAGCTTCATCTCACCTTCTACTGATTCAAAACACTGAATCAATTGTCAAAACCACTATTTTCTTGTTCCGTCTTCCATTAAAATTTGACGTATAGAATTGAATCAATAAAAGTACAAGAATCAAGCCTAAGAACCAAATCTTTGATATAATGACAAAAATGTGTATGCCACTTAA
This sequence comes from Mormoops blainvillei, assembly GCA_004026545.1. NCBI lineage: Eukaryota > Metazoa > Chordata > Mammalia > Chiroptera > Mormoopidae > Mormoops > Mormoops blainvillei. The sequence continues at coordinate 60,500 of PVJD01005066.1, forward strand.
TAGAAGTAAAATGTTAAACTAAAGCTGTGCTGTGACTGATCTGGGCTTTGATTTCATTGGGTCTTCCAGTGACATTAATTTGGCAACTGATGTTTCAATATAGACCATGATCTCTGGTCTATTCTATTCAATATTTATTACAGAGTGCTAACTATAAGCCAGGTATTGAATTTGGCACTAGAGATAGCACAGAGAATAAAATCAGACACGATCCCTGCTTTCTTGGTGTTTAATATCTAGTGAGGAAGACTGACAATTTATAAATTGTTGTAAATAGTATAAAGAAACAACTGGGAAGTGGAAATAAAAATGAACTATACTGAGGGGGGTGTACTCAACTTCAGGTAGTAACAATGGTAATGGTGAACGTTTACATGGTGCTATTATGTGTCAGGTTCTATACTGCATGCTTTATATACTCTTTAATCTTCAAAACAACTGTGTAAAATAGATACCACTACTGTCCCCATTTTATACACAGGGAAAATGAGGCTTTAAGAATTAAACTACTTCACCCAAGGTCACATAGCGAGTAAGTAGGGAGCTGGGATGTAAACCCAGGCAGTCTGGTTCCCAAGTCCTTGTTCTCATCCACTACAATATCAGGGAGAGAGAGCCTTTCTGAAAAAGTGTCATTTAAATTGATACTTGAATGACGAGAAGGTAAGGGATTGCTGAACAAAATCACATATAAAGCCCTAAAGAGAGAAAAGGTCCTTCATTTTAAGGAAATGAATGAAGGCTATCATTGCTAGAATAGAGTTAATGAGAGCAAGCAAGAACGTTGGGGAGAGAGGGTCGTAGAAGGCCAGTGCTGCCTCATGCAAGGTCCCAGAGGCCACAAGAACGTAGAATTTTAAGTGCAATAGGAATCACAGAAGACTTTCAACAGTGACATGATCTTTTTTTATATTTTTAAGTATCTGACATTTGAAGAATGAATTAAAAGAAGGTAAGAAAAATCGAGTCCAAGTCATTCAATTATTCCACAAATATTAGAAAGGTTATGGAGTAGCTATTGCTGTGGCAAGCACTCTTCCAAATACTGGGCATACAGCCAAAAACAATAAAAGCATGGTCCTCCACTCTAGAATACAATTTGGAGTGGTGAACACAGCTGCACACACAAAAACCTACTCTCTCTGCTACATCAACAATTTCGCCCACTCTACTGGACATTTTCCATCAGTGTACAAATTTTAGTATTTCCCATCTTTAAACAAACATCAAACAAAATATACCCTTTGACCTTTAATTGCCCTCTAGCTATCATCCCATTTTCTACTCCCTAATGCAGAAAACTTTAAAGAACAGTCTAATTTACTCCACCTGCAGTTATCTCAACCCATTACAATCAAGTTCCCCTCTTTCACCCTACCATAACGACTATTAGGAGACACCTTATACTTCACATATCTTTAGATTTATTCTTATGGTAGCTTTTCTTTTTTGGTACATTTTATCTGCTTTGCCAGATTGTAAACTCTCTGTAGGTGATAAGTAGACCTTAAATATATAGCACTTGACACAGACTTTTATAGTATTAGCTAAACTGATGTATCAAGCCAGTAATTCATTTTACAGCCCTTTGCGGATTTGTGTATGTGTGTATTCAAAATCCCATTTATGTGAAATGATACCACTAACAGCTAATGGAAACAACTATAGATATAAACAGTACAGAACCCATGTTAAAGAGCATGAAGGCAATCCACAGCTTAACTGTTAATTACTAATGCTGGCCTTTAATTGAAATTCTTGGGCAGCCAAAGGAAGAAAAGAATCTGATTCCCACAGTAAATGTAGCATTTAATCTACCACGAAGTTAGACGCTTACAATCACTTGCAGAGATCAACTTTTCCCTCGACCAAAACCTGGAAGGGGCTTTCATCACTAAGGTTTTATAAAAGTCACCTACAGTCTACATGGAACAACTGTGGAAATACAGACATCAATAAAAATAACTGAGCAAAGGCACAGAATAACGCTGAAGGGCTGCTTAAGTTATTTAACTGGATTCTGCTGCTTTTAGAGCAAGGACCTGTGATATGGTGGAACCACTGGTGTCTCAACAATAGAATCCTCAGTTTTCTTCCCAGGGTTTGGTCCAGTCTTGGCAATCTTAAAGCAGCACCTGAGTCACTTGACGGTAAGAACAAAGGATGGGCATTAGCCAAGCTGCTCGCGGACAGCCTCGGCAGCGTTTTGGCTCCAGTTATGGAAGGTGGGTTTCAGGGCAGGCGGCAGTCAGGGGTAAAGGAAGTGTCCTGGGTGAACGGAGGGGTTCGACCTAAGGGGCTGGGGATTTGGAGGGGTGGGGGAAGGAAGTCATCTCGAGCATACGCAAAGCACAACTCCAAAGGGCATCATGCGGTCCCTTCCCAGAAGCGGAAACCTCTCCCGTCCCGAACACGAAGGAGCAGCAGGGAATCCTCTCTTCTGTGTGTCACAGGGGCCGATCCTAGCTTCCAGGATTCAGATGTTATCATCCCACTCCTCCCTGAGACCCCAGACATCACGCACCTGCAACCGCAGTATCCGAAGTCTCCACCCCAGTCTCTCTGCCTCCAGAAGACTGATTACGATTGGCTTGCACCGCTGTCCCGTTAGCTCTTTTCCAAGTGTGAGTGGCGTTAGCTATCCGCTCTTTCTCTTGGTCCCTCCTTTCGCTCGCCACCGAAGCACCGCCCTAGGCGACGTCACACGTTACCGCAGAGCGCAGAGGCGGATCTCCGTCTCCGCCCCAGCCGCTTTCTCCTAGAAGAGGAGGTGGTGGTGTTGGGGGCGGGGAAGTAAGGGGTCAAGGTGCGAACGTGCCCTCGAACGTACGCGACGCTCCGCCCTCTCCGCGCAGACTCGGGTAGAAGGGGGTGGAGTCCCGTCAGCGACAGTGCCGTCAGGGCAGAGCTGGCGGCGCGGTTCCCTTTCAGTGTATGGTTCTCCACGCCAAGCGGCTCTGCTTGATTTCAGCAATGGAGGGCGTGCGCTGGGCCTTTTCCTGCGGCACTTGGCTGCCGAGCCGAGCCGAATGGCTGCTGGCGGTTCGATCGATCCAGCCCGAGGAGAAGGAGCGCATTGGCCAGTTCGTCTTTGCCCGGGACGCTAAGGCAGCCATGGTACTACATGTCTCTGGTATTTTGAGCCGAGGAAGCAGATGTTGGGGGAGGTGGGCCGGGCTATGGAGACCCTCTCACGTCCTAGCGTGGACACCCTCGTTCTAACCTACTTAGGGTGGGCGCGGGGCTAGAGTGGTCGGCGCTGCCGAATCTCTCTCCACGGCCTGGTCTCCACGGCCTTTGTAGTCGCTACGGAGGCCTGGCTCTGGGGCAAAAATTAGCTCCTCCCGCGTTATAATTGAAATAGAGACCCTGTTAAACCATGAAATAGGTATAGGGAAGGCCTGCGTAGTAGTCGGGGTCCTTCCCCCACCCCCGTGAATGTTTTTATATTTTTGTCTTTTTTGTGTGCGCGAGCGTGGGCTCCTATCACATACTTAGTCTACCTATTAAGTAGCTCACCACTCTGCAACGGTACCCTGATGTGATAAGTTCACAAAAATATTGATGGTATGACTGAGACAGGATAGTAGTAAGAAACTAGGAAGATTCCTGGGCAGGTGGGATGGAAAAACTGAAATACGAAAATTAAAGAAGGCCAAACAGTGTGAGCATTTTACAGCCAGCTAGCGAATTGCAAGACCTTATCTCTCCTAACCAAGGACAGGAGAATAAATAGTTTATACCCCTGCTCGCTAACTAGGGAATATATAACCTCCTTAGCCAAAACCACAGGCTTCCAGGGGAGAGAGGAAGGGGGAATTCTAATGCAAATGGGAGAGAACACTGGAACAAAGGAACCAGCTGGGGATGAAGCTGGGGACTTCCCTTTCAGCGCCTCTTCTCTAAAGAAACTGCAGGAATTTTCCCCTCCCAAATCCCTACATTTTCCCTATTTAAACTTGATTCTGAAAGCTCAAGGTATGGTAGGCGTTAGGGTTTTAACCTGCAACCTTCTCACATTGCCAGCCTTTGATATTAATAAAAGCATAATTTTAACCCAATCCCCGTCTCTGCTTTTTGGCTGAGTGGTGACAGGCAGCATGAACTGCGGACTCGGTTGCCCTCCAGTTTCATTATTTCGTTTATTTGTGCACACTATGGAACTGGAAGAGCCATAGACCAGCCTCCTTTTACCAAAGAAACTGAAGCCCCCAGACGATGCGGTCCCAGGCATACCTTCCTGACTACACAGCTTGGGAAACAATATTTTAAATAGAATTATTTATTTTAGTTATGTATTTTTAAGCAACAAATGAAAGTTGGATTTCAAAAGTACTTTTCTGTAATGCAGTTTGAAACAACCTGTAATTTACCATCATTTCAAAAACCAGTCATTGACGTCCCTATATTAAGACACCTTTTCATTTGAAATTTGGGCTAATTCATATTTTTCGAAGGCATATTGTGGATATTTTTTATAGTGTTGCAGTTTTTAAAGGTATTAGAATCGAAGGGAAAAAAACTTGAAAGATATTTTAGAAACTATGATATACTTCGTTATGTTATACCTGTGTGTAATTTTGTGTGATTTTAGTAATATCTTTCCTAATGATTAGGTGGAGGTAGAAGAGTGTGGGTGGGGGGAAATGTGAAAAAAGATAGATAAGACATAGCTAATTGTTGAAACTGAGTGATGAGTATATTGCAGTGATTTTTAACCTTTTTCATCAGCACACATAAACTAATTACTAAATTCTGCCTCACACCAAAAAATGTTGAGGATCTGACCAAAGAAATAGATATAATTTTGATTCATTCACACCGACAGCTATTGTTACATTGTCATTTTTTAATTTGACAGCCTAAGGGAAAAGAGGCAGTACCCCTGACTAAATAGTTAGGTATTGCATGTTTTAAAAGTTCTTGGTGGCACCCGGGTTGAAAATCGTAGGTATGTAGGATCTAGAGATGCTTGTACATATGCACAGAGATCAAGGTACAACAAGGTTACTCACTAGGAAATTTTTTGTAACAACAAAACTAGAGCCAGTCAGTCTATTTATACCACTTGATACAATGAAATATAATATGCTACAGCTAATAGTGCACAGGGCAGACGGTTATGTACAGATATGAAATAATCCCCAACAAGTTAAAAAGATTATACATGGTAGAATGCTGTATGTAATAGGGTCTCATATGTGAAGATAGCAAAGTCATATGCACACGAGCATATATTTAGATACTTAGAGAAAAGACTGGAAGGATGCCTACTTGTTAACATTGGTTGCCTGTTGAGGGGAGGGAATTGCTAAGGAGAGATTAACTTTTTAAGCATTGCTTAAATCTTGATGCAATGTACTTTTTAAAACTTTAAAAAATATTTTAAAAGCCACAAAAATTGACTTTGTGTGTTATAGGCAGGGTACCTGTACATACTGAATGTTTATGTTTTATTTATTTAACAGGCCGGCCGTCTGATGATAAGGAAATTAATTGCAGAGAAATTGAACATCCCTTGGAATAATATTCGTTTGCAAAGAACTGCAAAAGGAAAACCAGTTCTTGCAAAAGACTCATTGAATCCTTACCCCAATTTCAACTTCAACATCTCTCATCAAGGAGACTATGCTGTACTTGCTGCTGAACCTGAGCTACAAGTTGGAATTGATATAATGAAAACTAGTTTTCCAGGTAATGTTGCTTTTTTGTAGTACAAGAGTTAGGTATCTCCTTGTCTCCATTCATACCTATTTATTGAGTAATCTCAGGACAAGAGGTGTAGATACTTAAGTTTTAGGGAAAATATGCTCAGTGCCCAATGGTATATCTGAGGTAGCATATATCTGAAAAAGGCGTATTTCTTTGATATTAACAGACTTCTACATAAAGGATAGATTCTTCATTACTGGGGAGTCATATAATGCTTTGTCAGAGACAGTGAAATGCAAAGATGTTCTTTTTGAATAACGCTGCAGCTTGTTAAGTAAAACTAAATTTGAGACTTTTAGAAGACTTAAATTTGCAAAGAACAGTTTTTCAGTAGTTTTATTTGTCTCATTTAAATAATAAATGTTAAACCAAACTGGAGTCCAGTCAATTTTGAGTGGCATTCTATTCAAAAACATAGTAATTTTATTGTAAGAACTTTGTTTCACTTATTTCCCAAAATTCATCAGTAAATTGTCTCAATGATAAAATATTTTGTAGTTCTTAGAAAAAGATAACATGTATTTATGCTATATCTAGAACTCTTTGTAACACATTTATGTAAGTAAAAATGAAGAGCCAGCAATTATTAACATATTTAAGTTGCTTACATTTTATCTTAGAAATATGTGATCGGTGGCTGTAGGAACTGCTAACATTTATTTTGGGGTCGAGTATGCCCAGAGAATTCTGCTAGAACACAGATTCTCTTAACTATAATTTTCATCATCACTAATACTCTATTTCCTGACCTCCTAATGTATGCCAAGACGTTTTACCAAGTTCTTTTCATATATTCAATTTAATTGTCCCAACCCTAAAATGAATATACTATTATTTTTATCAAAGGATAACAGACCAAGAAGAAAGCTCTTAATAAGAGACACCTTCCTCATTTCATAATGCAACTTCACGATCTTTGCTTATATTTCCCTGGATATGGAAGATTTGTGTTAATGTTGTCCCCCCACCCCAGTTTCTGAATAGATAACTTATTTACTGGTTACTTTTCACCTCATTCTTTCTTTAGGGAAGCCTTTGTGAGCCTTTAATCTAAACTAGGTTCTTTTGTTGCAGACTCTCATAAAATATATTTTGTGCATTCTGGTAACATAATCTGTTTATAATTATTTATCAGGATGATTGATTGTCATTCCCCTGTTCCTTAGAGAGTAGGAACTATGTTAGCTACATAGCTCCCAATAAATATCTGTCAAATGAATGAATGAATACTCTGTGCTGATACACATGTTGGGGGTGGGGTGGGTGTGTGTGTTTGAAGAGAGAGCGAGAGCGCTTGCCAGTGCGCTAGCGCACAGGTGCAAGGCTCCAGAGTATGGCTGTGAATCTCATCTCACTTTTGCTGTCAGTGTCTTTTCTTTGAGTTTTCCCACTTTTCTTTTTCTTTATTTCTTTCTGAATTTTCTTTTCCTTTTTTTTTTTTTAAGAGAGGGAAAGCGGGGGAGAAAGAGAGGGAGAAAAAACAGTGATATGAGAGAAAAACATCAATTGGCTGCCTTGGGTACGCCCGGCCAGGGATGGAACCAGTAATCCAGGAACGTGCCCTGACCAGGAATGAAACTGGCAACTTTTCAGTTTGTGTGACAGCGCCCAACCAGTTGAGTCACACTGGCTGGGGCCCACCAGCTACTTGCTTTTGTGACTTGCTCATAAAACCTTTCTGTTACAACTCTATTCTTAACTTTGCTCATAAGGAAGATGTGCAAGTGATAACGGATTCCTTACCTGAGTCCCTGCATAAGCACAAGTCATTTTATATTAATCTACTGAAATTATTAGCTATATTTTGTGTGCATTTTTCTCAGGAGAGGATCTAGTTTTCAGCATTGTCATATTAAGACCATATTCCAAAAGAACCACTGCTGTAGAGTGTTCAGAATAAGCATTAGAATGAGCCCATAAGCTTTCAGTTGTCTGCCAGCCTTATATGAACTTTTCCTAAAATCAGAAATTATCGGAGAGGCCATTACTCCTTAGAATGAAGTCAGCATAATTACACAGTAAGGCTGGCTCATCAGGTTGATATCCACCTGGAAATTATGCCTTACTACAGGACACAGATTTTATTACCAGTTGCCTTGATGGACAATGTTTGCTTTGGTTACTATTGAATAAACAAGTAATTACTAATTGAAACTTAATAAATGATAACAAGTTGATTGAACATAAATTAACTAATCATAGTATCCAGGCTTTTTCTTATTCTTTGACTGGTTCATTGCCAGAAAGCTGTGATATATTCAGTAAAACATGGGGCAAGAGATATTTTCTGGTCATCACTATTGTCGTTGTGTCAGTAATTTCTGAAATATGAATGTACATCATTTCTCAGTGAGGTGGCAAGTAGACACTGGTTTATTTCACTGGAGGTTTATTGGAATTGCTCTGCTTAGAATAAGTGAGGAGATTGAGCAAGGGGCATTTTTAAAAGTTACTAAATGATGGAGGATAAAACTTAGGACAGCAGCAAGTGTATTGTACTTTGTACTGGACATTATTATTAGATTGTCAGCTCTGAAGATGGAGTCAGTCTTTGCGGGCATCATTTGTGTATTGAAAGACTCAGTTTCGTTACTCCCATTTTGTCTGCAGGTAAACACGGCAGAACTTGTGAAGTGTTTCCTTCTTATCACATTAACCATTTCTACTAGGTTCCATTTTCCCCTCCCAGTTCTCTCATTCCTACTGTGGCCGGGCAGGTGAAAATATATTAATGGATCTAGGAAGCTTTGGGTTCCTTCTGGCCAGATGCCCACAATTAAGGAGGTTATTGCAACCACCACTTTGGTCTTTGCTTAATGGAGAAAGAAACCTTATTTAAAAAGTGGTACATAGTTGGTACTCAATAAATATTTGTTTAATGAATACCTAGAGAAGAGCAATTGTAAGATATTGGGGACCATGGTATCAATAAACGGACAATGCAGTGCATTCCTAAGCCTGGAGGGAAAGGTGTTTTGTAGGTCATCTCTGCGATGCCCCATTAGGAAATTTTGGCGTTTTTTTATTTTTATTTTTTAATTTTCATCTACCATTATTTATGTATCGTATTTACAAAATAAAGCAAGATAAAATAAATACAATATCAAAACTGTGGTTTAAATTTCGGAAATGACCAAGAATTTTTCCCCCCGTGGTTTACATTTTCAGCTTTACATTTTTATTGTAAACTTCGCTGGGTATTAATTGGCAGCGCAGAAGACTCAATGTTTTGAGATATAATACTAATTTAATAGCTTTGAAACGACTATCATAGACTTTTCTAGAACAACTGTTATGAAAATTAAGCTTAGTCAGTAATAAAGTAAGTGGTTGTACGTGACAGCTAGAATGTGGTAGGGCCTATTTCTTGTCTCCCTCGACTGCACCATCTATCTCCTATGCTATTGTAACTGCTTCCTAATTGATTCCCCTTTTCTACTTTTGTATTCACCCAGTTACTACAGAGTTGGAATGGTATTTATAAAAGAAAACTACGACAGTTTTCTTAAAACTACTGGGTTGCCTTTAAATAAAATCTAGTCCTTTTAACATCACCTAATTTTATTCTCATTTACCTCTCCATTTGCTGGCTACCTGATCTTTTTCTTCATGGTCCTTCTCATTTGTAACTATGACTTAGTTATTTGATTACTGTTTTCCCTCATTAGGTAAGTTCAGGAACCATGCTTGTTTTGTTTCTGCCGTAGTGTACCTAGTACTTGAAAGGGTCTAGCATATAGCAGGAACTCAGTGTATATTGAAATGTACAAATGACAGTTATCAATTTTGCTGAAAATACTAAATTTGTTGAAAAATGAAAAAAAGGTTCATAACCACAATGAAAAATGGTATTCATGTCAGATACTAGTTAGAATATAAGCTGTTCTCATCCGTGGGTTATGGTTAGAAATACTTCTTCCTTTGAGCCTTCTTCCTCACTCTCCATTTAGCTCCCCAGCTTTTTCTCTTTCCCACTTCTGTCCTGCTCACATTCAGTTTTCAGCTTTGTTCCTGCTGCAATTTATTCCACTCTCATTTCTATCTAGGCTGATCCACATCTTTCTAGATCTGCATTTAGCAGGATATGCTAAAGTTTACTTTTTTTTTAAGCTTGGAATTTTAGACCCTGTAAGTAGCTTAAATAAGTCAGTAAGTCACACTTCCCGTTGGACTCTGAACTTCTTACTGAAAAACTTGGTCTTCACTGGCAGGGAGTATTCCTCCTTCTCAGTTACTGAATGGGTTTTGAGTGGGATCATAAAGTAGAAACAGTATTTATTGAGTAACGCCTATGTGTGTGACACTGTAAATGCCTTGTGTGCATTATTTTGTTTTATGCACTTAAGTCTAGGATATACAGTTCACCCATGAACAACGCAGGGCTCAGGAGCACCAACCTCCCATGCAGTTGAAAATCTGTATAACTTTTGACTCTCCCAAGAACTTAACTCCAGTCACCCTTTGATATCTGCAGGGCACTGATGTCCAGAGCCCTTGCAGATACCAGAATATGCAGATGTCCAAGAGTCTGTCCTCTGCATCCGTGGTTTTCCAACGTTGGATCAAAAATACTGTCTGCAGTTGGTTGAGTCCACAAATGTGAAACCCTGGGATATGGAGGACCGAGTATATAGCAAAAAATATACCCATAAGTGGACCTTTGTAATACAAACCCCTGTTGTTCAAGGGCCAGCTGTACTAATAGTTTTATAGAATAGATTAAGACACTTTCTCAGGGTGACTTAAACAGAAGATCATGGATTTGAATGCATACTACAAACCCCAGATATTTAGGCACTGTGCTCTACGATTATGGCCTCTTAGTACTAGGCTTTATTGATAATATTTAAGGGCTTACGAGTATAAAATCTGTGAAAAATCCTGTGGAACTCATTAACTTTATTTAGTTTTTATGGAGGAACTGATGCCTAAGAAGACTTGTCTTATCATTTTTAAAAACATTAAGCATTGTAAACAAGAGTGTGGTGTTAGCAAAAGAATAGACAACTAGGAGGGTTAAAAGTTAGAGCCCAGTATCTATGTATTATCTTTTGAATTTGGTTTTATTTTTTGCTATATGAATTTTACTTAAGTAAATATACTTATCTTTTCCTTGATAAATTCTGAATTTGTCTTGGTTGGAAAAAAAAATTAAATTGGTAAAAGATTTACTCCCAATTATAGGTTATAGAGTCTCCTTTTTTATTCTAAAATTGTATTTTTTATATTTGTCTAATTCCTCTATAATTTGTATTTATATGTATATAGTATGTTTTACATCCTGAAACTAAAACAATTCTACCACCATCAGAATTGGGTAGATAGGAAAAAGCATGTAAAATACATGGAATTTTTAAGTACTTGATAAATGTTAGCTCTAAGGTTGTTCCAGTAATTGTTACTGTGTGTGTGTGTGTGTGTGTGTAGATATAGAATGTTTGTAGAATGGTGGTCAAAATACTAAAATCAGCCAGGATGTTTATTAAAAACTCAGATACTTTAAAACCACAGACCTACTGAACCAGAATTTCTGAGATGCAAATAAGGATTCTCTACATGTAAGCAATTTACCAGGTCATTGTTACACATATTAATGTCTGTGCAACATTATATTAATTTACAGAACCAACAAAGAAAATGATTGTAACCAATCAACATTTTTTACAAGTGAAATAATCATAAAGCCATTAGATCCTTGTCTTACTCTATACAACAACATACTGGTAGTTAAGAGTTAGGTTTTAAAAACAATTACTAGAACACAGTAGAAATGTAAATTTAGTCAGACTTCTTAAAAAAGGATGCCTCTGAAGTTCAAAAGAACAAAACCACAAAGTAGCAGATGTGATAGATTTCATATTATATCTTTTCTTTCACAAACCATGGAATATATTTGTGGCAAATATGACAGACAAAAGTGAACATTGTTAATATATAAAGTGCTTGTGGGTACTGATGGGAAAATAACTTAAGGCTTCTTTGATGAATGAACCATGGACTTGATAAAACATTTCACAAAAGAGGATATATAAAACAACTGTCCCAACAACCTTAGACCTAACATTAACTACTTAATAGTTCTGGGCACTTTACATGTTTATTCCTTAATATGCCCAACTCTTTGTCCCTGATTTATTGCCTCAAGAAATAGCCACAGAGATGTTAAATAAATAACAATAAAGAAGTGATGGAGCCAGGATTTGAACTTTTGACTCCAGGGTATAGCACTAAAGCTCTTAAAAGTGCTTAATTGTGTTTGTGTATTTAAGTTAAATTGTATTCATGTGTGCTAGTTTCCCAGGACTCCTAACAAAGTACCACAGACTTGGTACTCATCTTAAAACAACAGAAATTTATTGTCTGACAGTTCTGAAGGTTAGAAGTCAATGAAAGTGTTGCCAGGGCCACGCTCCATCTGTAGGTTCTAGGGGAGACTCTCTGGCCTCTTCTTAGTTTCCTGGCAATCCCTGGCATTCCTTGGCTTGGACCTTTATCACTTCATCTTCCACCTTCATCTTGACGTGACCTTTTCCCCTTATAGGTTCTCTGTCTAAGAGTTTTTTCTTACAAGCACACCAGTCATTAGATGATAGGGCCACACTAATCTAATATTACTGGATTACACCTGCAAAAAAACTATTTCCAAATGAGATCACATTTGGAGGTTTTGGGTGGGCATGGATTTTGGGCGACACTGTTCAATCCACTGCATTCTATCCTGTGACCCTGCCAAATTTATATCCTTCTCATGTACAAAATAAATTCACCCCATCCCAGCGTCCTTGTCTTAAACTATTACAGAATTCACTTTAAAACGTAAGTCTCATCTAAATAACAACTCAGAAAGTTCTAGATCTCATTATCTGAAACATCTAAATCAGGTATTGGTGAGTCTCTGGGTATGATGCAATGTGGGGGCAGAATTCCTCTTCCATCAGTAAACCTGTAAAATTAAGAGAACAAATCACCTGCTTATAAAATGCATTGGTGGGGCAGGCATGGGATTGACATTCCCACTTTAAAAGGGAGAAGTTGAAAGGAAAAAGGGCTCATGGGTCCCAACCAGGCTCAAAGCCCAGCAGAGCAAATTACACTGTGTCAAGGCCTGAGGGTAATCCTTTGTGGCTCTCTGCTCCGCCCTCTGGCTCTTCAGGGTGACCCCACCCTCTGCCCCTTTATCCTGCTTTCACAGTCCTTCCCTGTACTTGAAGGGTAACACATTTGCAACCAAGGAGCCCTAACTCTATAGGTCATTTTCTTGCCTGTGTGTGTTGATACATGTAGGTGTTGCTGATAAATGCATATTTAAATAAAAACACTAGAGGGAACTGTAGTTTAGGATCACATAAGTGATAGTTTCAAACCAAGGTCATGTTTTTTTTTCTGTGATGAGCTATGTGTATGGAGGGCTTTAAAGGGCTCCTTTGTTAGCATACTACATGCTTATGGTAGTTTGTGAAACCCTTTTTAGCAACTCTGACATTTTTGTTTTATTCTGGGTTTGTATCTGGATAAATTCCCAGACAAGTGAGCTTAGAAGTCAAGCATTATTGTGTACATATTAACTGAAATTTTAGAAGACTGTCATCTTCCATGGAAGCAAGATTACATGTAATTCAGTACTTCATAAATGAAACTACTAGAATTTGCAGTACAGTTCATTATCCAAAGCTAAATTTCATTACTTGAAGCACACAGATGGACATTGCTCAGTTATTTTCTAAAATAACTGGCCTATTTAAGAAGAGTGGCAAACTTTATGACTGCATGTGAGCAACTGACATGCTGATACATTATTTTGGAGAGAGATTGATGTTGGTTGACCTTGAGGTTCTGGTACTTGTAGAATTTTCCCCCCATAGGCTTGCAGTAGCAGCTAACGGTATTGACTATAAATTATTTTGCTTTAGGTTACTACCATATGTTTAAGCTTCCCAGTTGCTGTATGACCTTGATTAATTGAATACTGTGAACATTTAGTTAATATCTAACACTGCTTTCCCTAAAGATTAAGCTATAAGATGGGGGATCTGCTTTTTAAAACTTGGTTAATGGTTCTATATAAATTTTCAGTCATTCTGTCTGACCTATGTGTGTACTTAAATTTTTTCATGTACAATAATAGAATGATTAAAAGGAAGATTGTAATAGACATGAGTATGTGATGGTATTATTAGGCAGCTTTGCCAGCTTATATATCCAATAATCATGCTGTTTTCAGATAGTTTGAAGGACAGTGTGCTATTCTGGTATTTCCTACTGAATTTTTCTAATTTCAGTCTTGTAGGTAAACAAAGTACTTAAAAGAATATGCATCCACTGTGTATTTCCACTGTAGTGCCACAGTGTGGTGCTGTTGTGCTTTGGCTAAATATTTACAAAGTCATCTTTTTCTGTTGCTGTCAGATCTCTTATTTTGTGGAATAAATAAGATGCTCTCAAAAGTATATGAAAATGCACTCATATCAGATACTTTTAGCTTCACATAATCAGTTATGTGATTGCTTTCCAGTGATTGTGCTAGATTGCTTTTTATGTTAATCAGTTTTTTACTAGCATGCATATTTAAATTTTTTCCTTGATTATCCCATTATGTTTAGTTAAAAATCAGAGGGTTATGAAATTTTAACTTGAAGAAACCAACAAATAAATTGACTCTGTAGATGACAACAAGCATATCTTTTTAAATTTTAGGCTTATTGGATAGTATTATGTTAAACTACAGTTCACTCAAATTATGTAATGCTGTCTTCCTACTCCAAGGTAGCTGTTCTTCCCATTATTATTATTTACACTATTTGTGCCAGAATCCATTCAGGAGGAAATAGTTCATGATTTATGTAGTTATAGTGCTTCCTTTATTTAAAATCTTTAGATGTACTTTCATCAGTTTTGCAGGTTGCTTGCTTTACCTTCTCTAGTGTGTAATTTGTCAAGTCCGAATGTACTAGTGATGCTTGCATTTTAACAAGATTAATTTTTATTAAGGAATAAGCACCAGACTATCAAAGGGGTTCATAGCCCTGGGACTCTTAAGGTCACAGTTTAATATTTCGATGCTGTTGCATGAAGTGACTTCATAGTTTTTCTGTGCTGCTTTTGGGGAATAATAGTTTTAACCGTAACAAACAATATACATTAATTGAATTCAGAAAATGGATTATAATGTTGTTATTCTTGAAGAGGAGAGACAGTGGGCTAAGGAGATGATAGATGAATTAAATGAGTCTAATGAGCTTGAAAGTAAATGAGGGCCTTTGTCTTGAACTAAAGGACCACATATAATTGTAGGGTTTTGGGAAATATTTCCCAGCTAAACCAGAGGAGACCTTTGACTATTTTGAAATGGGGATGGTGGGAGAATATTAATTTTGGGCGTACCTGGCTCTTAATATTTTCTACTCTTGAGATAACGATGGGAAAGTTACTTTACTGTTGGACAGCGATTTTCAACTGGTGTGGCACAAGAATTTTTAAAACATGCAATACCTAACTAAATAGTCAGGGGCTCTGACCTCTTTTCCCCTTGATGGTGTGAATGAATCAAAATTGTACTTATTTTTTTGTCAGATTGGCAAAAGATATATTTTTTGGTTTGCCACAGAATTTTAATAATTAGTTTATGTGTGCCATAAGATGAAAAAGGTCGAAAATTGCTGCTTGTAGGAGAAACTGTAAACTCCCTATGAGGATAAGGTTCATGTCTGTTTTGCTCATCATAATAGCTCCAGCATCTAGCACTTAGGCATTTTTAGAGTGAAAATTATAATAGGAGTGCTAATTATTGAATTCTCATGGGAAGGTTAGTGATTAAATTCTAGTTAAGCATTAAGTAGGGGGATTTGACATTTTTTTCAAGACATGCTATGTTGGGAGGTGCCCCTTTTTTGAGTTGTAGGCAGTCAGTTAAGAATGTAAGATTTTGGAGTTGGGTATTTTAGAAAGGGGAGCTGGAGTTAGAGTAGGCAAGCTATGTTAACAGAATCTGCAGAGGGACTACCTTCAAGAAGTTTTCGGGGGAAGAATGGGGCAGTAGAACATTTAGGAAGTAACTTACCAAATAATAGTTAACATTCCGTTATTCATGTCGTAAACATTTGTGTTCACCCACCTTGGGCCTGGCTTTCCAGTGGACCAATTAAGCTGTAAGTAAGTAAGGGTAAGAACCATGACTGATTTGTTTTTAATCATTAGTTCAGTACATATTTCTGTAATATTTGTATATATCTACATGCCTGTAGAATAAATGGATGATGATAGAAGGTTCCTGCCTTATAATAGTAAAAAGAGACAAACACATAATTGCAATATTTTAGAAAATATAACACAAAAAGCATTCTATGTATTTTAATTTGTTTCTTAGCCCTTTACTCCGGGAATCAGGTCCTTTGAGTTCTGCCCTTTTTGTCATTTATTTTTAGCATACTACGTAAGTTTTGTCTGTGGAATAGTGGAGTTAGGTATATACTTCAGATTTTTTTAAGATGAGCCTGTTTTATACTATCCCCAAAAGAATAGAAATTAAAATCTGTTTTTTTATTTTATTTTGGAGAAGCCATATTAGAAACATTAAAACAGTTTTTTTGAAGGAAATAAGTATATTTTCCATGCATGGTGATAACTTCCACTAAAAGAACACTTTTCAACTTTCTACCCATTTCCAAGAAATTATAATAAAGAAGTTCTTTTTTTTCTTGTTGTATAGCAACAAGAAAAACCCCAGGATAGAATTGCTCTGTTTCGAGAGTTCTTACGGATTTACGATATTCTGTCATACATAGGAATTTCCTCTTAATTAAAATTTGTAACAGGTTTGCAGCTAAATTTTATCAATTTGGAAGGACATCTATTGATATAACCATATTTTTCTCCTTAAATATTTAGTATTTCATGGGATTTCATTCTTCCTATTAACCTGTTTTCTGGGCTAACCTCGGGTTGTCAGTGTATGTTATTCTTTTAATTCCCAGATTAATTTGATTTGCTGATATTTTGTTTAGGATTATTGCGACTATTCAAAAGTAAGGTTGGCCTATAGTACTCTTCTATGTGCTGTCCAACAGATTTGGTAATAGAACAGCTCATTTTAATTCTTTATTTCCTTAATTGACAGGTCGTGGCTCAATTTCAGAATTCTTTCATATTATGAAAAGAAAGTTTACCAACAAAGAATGGGAAACAATCAGAAGCTTTAAGGATGAATGGACTCAACTGGATATGTTTTATAGGAATTGGGTATAATTTCTTTCTAAGTTTGAGAGTAAATGCTTGTGATGATTTTATTATCTTTGCAAAAAATAGGAGCAAAAAAGTTTTGGTTACCTGGTAGTTCATACACTGTTTGAAGTTAAATAGGTCATTACTTGGAAACTTGATGATTTTTATGTATATATTACTACATTACAATGATGTTTAAGAAAATTTAACATACAGTCAGTGCTCAATTAGAGGGTATTTACTTTTGAAGTTAGGACAAAGCATTTTATTTATCAGTTTTTATAAATGTTTTCTCTGTTAAACTTAAACATGTTAGGCTTTAATTAATACTTATATATATACTTACTATATACTGGAAGACATGACTTGAAGCCTTTTATAAATTAGTTAAATTATTATAAAAGACCTGTGAGAAAGACCTATTATTATTGCATGTTACACATGAGAAAATGGAGGTAAAGGGAGTTTAAATGATTTTCCTTAAGATCATAAGCAGGTTTGTCTTCTTGTCTACTGTAAGGGGGAAAAAAATAGCTTACAGCCATAATGTTGTATAGCGTTAACGATCCAGATAGTTTAGGCCTGTGGATTTTATGGAAAATTTATCTGCTTAAAGCTCTAAGAGAAAATGTTTTTCTGTATCTTAGGCACTGAAAGAAAGCTTCATAAAAGCCATAGGTGTTGGACTAGGATTTGAATTGCAACGGCTTGAATTTGATATATCCCCATTAAACCTGGATATAGGCCAGGTTTATAAAGAAACTCGCTTGTTTCTGGATGGAGAAGAAGAAAAAGAATGGGCATTTGAGGTAAGAAATTGATCAGAATTGCTGTAACTGCAAGGATTTTCTTATTTTGTGCGTGTATGTGAGATTGATTTGAGGCTAGTCACTGACACAAAGCGTAACTGGAATCCAGTCCTGGTGCTCGGAAGGTGAAGTCAAGGATACCATGAGAACATAACAGCATTTAAGCTTACACGTGAAAGATTAGCCGTAGTGGATAGAGTAAAATGGGAAGAAAAAAGGCCCTGGAATAGAAAGAGCTTTGTGTGTATAAACAGCCAAAGGAAGCCATTTGGATTGTGATGAGGGCGTTCCAGGTTAGATTGGTAATTTCATGCAGGGCATTATGGGTCAGGTTAAAGATTTTGTTCTCTTTTTATATTTGGTTTCTGTCACTAGCAGTTTGTAGTTGCTAGTGAGAGAAATTCAACATAAACTTGTTTAAGCCAAATGATACCATATAGGGCTACTAGAGTGTTTCATGTAACGGGGCCTCAGAATTAACAAGATTTAGAGACTGGAAAACTCAGAACTCTTCTGTATTTTACTTTTGCCTTTCTCTATATCCTAGCTTGTTTTCCTCCACCCTTGTTTCTCATTCTGTACACCAGCTTTCATTGTTTCTCAGTCTGTACGTCAGCTTTCTTAACTTCTCTGGTTAGTGTAGGTGGAAACATGGCTGCCTACCACTCATACATGTAACAGTTAGGATAAAACCCCACAGAGATTGGTAGACTCCCTTTCTGTTCCAAGTCCTAAACTCTGGCCTAACTTGGGTTTGGAACTTATCCTCTGACTAGTCATTGTAGCCAAGGAAGTGGTCTGCTGTGATTGGTCCAGCTCATGTCAGGTGTCCAGAGCCCAGAAAATAGGCTGTATACTAATGTGATTGATCCTGCAGTAATCACCTGAATTATCTTCTGAAAAGTTTGGTGCCCAGAATAAAGAATTAATGATGAGTGGATAAAGTGGGACTGTTCACAAATATTCTCGAAAGAATTTAACAGATGTTAGTAGAGAGTGATAAGATCTGATTTGTATTTTAAGAACAAGTTCTCTCTGGGTGAAGATTAAAGAAGTGAGATGAAAGATGTTATGATCAATTCTGTGACTTACACAGGACCCACTATTGAAAAACTGAATACTAGAGAACAAGTGAGATATGAGTTTGACATGCCATCAGAACGTCCGAGCAAAGGTGTCAGGTTAATAGAATGGCCAGGTTAGAGGGAATCATTCATAATCATCATAACATGTGCCTAGTAGTTGAAGCCTTGGGACTTAAAGTTGGAGCTGTATTAGAAGAGAGAAATTACCTGTATTAGAAGAGAGAAAAACTTTAGGACAACAACCCGAGAATACTAATAATTAAAGCAGGAGTGGAGGAAACAAAAAGAATGATAAAAAATAGTTAGAAATAAACTAAGGCTGGTTAGGGGATCCAAGGGGCAGAAAGTATTTTGAGAATGAGAACTGTGTCAAAACTACTAACCAAACCAAGTAAGGTAGGAAGTTTATCAGTTAAGGAGTAAATTATATTTAGGATATTTTAAGAGTACAGTTTTTTAAAAAACTGTTAACAAAATTAAGGGTTAAACTTTCACCATTTAAATCTGGGGGGAATCCTTTATTCTTAATGGTGGAGTAGGCCCAGTAGCAGGGTGGGGAGGAAGAAGTCATGACTGGACCAGCTGTGCGCCACCTTTTTGGGTGGTAAAGATGTCTAAGTTCCTGTGGACCAAATAGATGCTGTGGAAAATGGTAATGACAGGGCTTGAAGCATCTGGAAAGAATCCCAAGGAACTCCAAAGAGAGAGGCAGTAGGCAATCTACTATGTGTTAGTCGCCAAGGACTGGAATTACAGGAAGTCTGAATGCACAGCTGGCTTCGGGACGTGCAACAGGGAGGGCTAAAGAGCTGGAAATGGTCCTTTGAAAATACCCCAGGTGCCCACCCCATGAGATAAGCTAGCCTTTGGGTACTTCTGTGTTCAGGGTTCTAAAAACTGAGTTAAGCAGCACTGGTCACTACTCTGCCCCTTTCCTCCCACCCCCTTCTGTGTTCCACCTGCCTTAAGGAAACCAGAGTGGAAGAGGAAGATTAGGAAAGCAAGGTGAGACCAAGGGGGAGATTTGTGCTTTTGCTCTAGGAGTGAAATGGGATTTTTTTTTTTTAAGATTTTTATTTATTTTATTTTTAGACAGAGGGGAAGGGAGCGAGAAAGAGAGGGAGAGAAACATCAATGTGTGATTGCCTCTGACGCACCCCCTACTGAGGACCTGGCCCGCAACGCAAGCATGTGCTCTGATTGGGGAATCAAACACGTGACCCTTTGGTTCTCGGACTGACACTCAATCCACTGAGCTACACCAGCCAGGATGAAATGGGATTTTTTTATGCCCAGAGGGACTGAAGAGATGTGGGATTTGCCTAAAGACTTGTCCAGGAGTGGGAAGGAGATTCCTCGGGGCACATTTGAAGGCAGCCATGGAAAATAATTAAGTTCTTTAAATGTCTTCAAGTGTTTTGTCAGTTCAGTGTACCAGTTACAAAAGTAAGGAAACTGTGTATGATGGATACGTATATTAAATGTGGGTTGTTTATTACACTATGAACAGGCTCAGGAAGGGAGAGGGATCTTATCAGAATGAGTCTGGTGGTATGGACAGCCAGAAACTAGCAACTGAGCATAGAGCGATGAGAATAGAGCCAAGGGAGGCATACCTGGTGTGGAGGAACTCAGATGGGAAGGTCCTGTAAGGGCATCTCCAAAGTACCCCACTAGTTAAAGAGCCAGCCTTTTGGGCACATGGCTAAGGAGGGGCTATTAGTTCAGTGTACCCCCCCCCCCCCACCGGCATGAATGATCTTCACCGCCCTTCCCTCCCCTTTTCTTCAGCCCTTTGCATTTGCGCTCATACACACTGAATTCACCCACGCTGGAAGGGCCGGAGACGGCACAGTGAATGGGGGCGAAGGGGGCCGGGTCGGAGTTTGGAAGAGATGAAATCAATTCCTTTCCCCAGTGGAGGCTTCCAAACCTAAATTAGATTTAAGCTGAGCAGATGGGAGGAAGAAGTTCTTTATAAGGTGAGAATAAAACTGAATTTGGATCAAATAGGGCAAAGCACCTTGATTGAGAGAAAATTTGACAAGTGAGAATGATTAAAAATGTCATTTGGGAGAGCCGTTCAAGATTTCATCCAGGGAAAGAGAAAAATGAATTGTCAGAACTTGTTTAAAGGGAAATGGCGAGAGGGAATACGTTGCCTTCTATTCCTACCCTACGTTGTCTTGCTCCTTTAGTAAACTTGAGAAGAAAGTACGAAGAAGGTTCAACCCTTCCTCCCTTTTTACATGTAACTGCAAACGGAAGATCTGCACAGGACAATTTGGCCACTGTCTGCTTCCCTTTTTCCCTACTATGTAGATACTACTTCCCGAAATAGCCAGTCATGACCAAACACATTGGCCCCATGGCTAGGTTTTTTCCCATATGTACTTGGTAACTAAATTGAAGTACACAGGCCACTTGAGAAAGTCCTGTTGCCTGGATTGGACACAGGACAAATCCCTTGTAAGACTATGGTTTTTATTAATGCATATAGCCAGAGAATAACTGAACTACTTTGGACCCTTACATTCTCTTTTTTCATATTGTGAGAACTGATTTAGCTAAGCTGAAAAAAAAAGCCCTATTTCTACAGGAAGCTTTAAAAGAATGCCTGCAGGGGTTGAAGCTGCATATATGTTACAATCTTAACTCCAGGTGTACAACTTTATGGTATCTACTGGCACCCAAGTAAGTGATGCAGAAAGCTAAGGATACCACCCTCATATAGGCAGGACTTAAGGACAGTGCCACATAGAATGTATGGTAAAATTCTGCATACTAAAAATGGAGGCATTTATTTCCTTGGTGACTCAAAAGAACACTGTGTGTGAAAATTATATAAAGAAGATTTTATAAATGTTTGCTTAGTGTTTTTAGTAACATTCAAGAAAAGAGCATATCTGAAATGGAAGCTAAGAGCCTTAAGGACAGAACAGGGGTAGCATTTTAGTGGCCAGACTGAATGAGAAAACTGGTTATTGCCCACGATTACCTCTGATATTTGCCGAAGATACAGACACTACAGAATGCTGATCTAAATGGTTTTCCAAAAGTAATTATAGCCAGAATACCTCTGTATGTTACAATGTTCATATTATTAATATATTCAGTGTAAAGAATGGGAGGATAGCCATGTCTCAAAAATAGATATGTTTATAATAAATACTGTGAGCATGTTTTTAACTAAAGGGAAAATGACCTATTAAATATTTTCTGATATATATTGTAGCTAGTTATATTTTTTCCTCTTTAAATGTATTTTTCTAAATTCATATTGAATTTTAGTTTTTGTTAATTTGGATATAAGTAACAGTTTCTGATTGTAGTTTCCTCACTCAGCTGATGTCCTGTGGAAAAATGCCTTAGTAAAGTGACTTTCTAGTGAAAATTTTGCCTTTTTTTTTTTTATAGTCATTCATAATTTTCTGTGGTAGCAGCTTCAGTATCTATTATCTTTTTAAAACCTTCTCCCCCCTCCCCACTGCTTTAGTCTCCTACGTAGGGGAAAATAGGGAGTTGCATGTTCTTTGTCTTCCCTGTAAAATTCCACCATGCTTTTCCATAGACTATAGTATGTAGTTAACTAAATGTTTATAAACCAGTGTTACGATCTGATTTTTTAAGTTAATTTTAAGCATATATTAAATTAAACATCACCAGTGAGGGCAGATGGCTAGATGTACCCCTAGATAGGACACTTTGCGTAGTACTCTGGCTTAGAACGTATTTTATAAATTACTAAGAAACAGCAGGAAGACCCCAAATGAGCAGTGTTCTGCAAGTAAAAGGGGGAGAGTAGGGCTTCTGTTTTAAAATATTAATGTCAAAAGAAGGCTAGTGAGATATAACAACTGAATGCAACACTTGACCCTAGACTGCCCTCTCGCATTAGAGTGGGGGAAATACTGTAAAAGACATTTTTGGATTAGTTCAAAAATTTGAAATACAGATGGTAGATTTAAGCACTATTTCAATGTATTATTAATCAAAGTTATTAACTACTCTGGTTATGTGAGAGAATATTCCACTTAGGAAATACATACTGAAATATTTCAAACTAAAGGGTCAGAATGTATTTGACTTTTGAAATGGTTGGTGGAAGTGAGAGAATATGTGTGTGTGTATAGAGAGAGAGGTTGAGAGTTTTAAGATTTTTACATATTTAAATATCTAAGTTTATATATTTAGTAATCCGTGTTTACTTGTCTTTTATTTTTCAGGAAAGCAAAATAGATGAGCACCATTTTGTTGCAGTAGCTCTTAAGAAACCCGATGGATCTAGACATCAGGATGTAAGATTTTAAGATTTCTCTGACTTTTATTTTAAAAGCATGAATCAATACTGAATTTGTTCTTTACTAATAGAAATAATCATTTGGTTTATATCAGTTTCAGAGGGGAGTTTTTGTTTGGTTTTAGACTATAAGTTTAGAAGTGTTTTTTGTTATCAAATCCTTAAGATCACCAGAGATTTTACAGAAAATTTTAAGAAGCATATTACCTACTTCATTCAAATACTGAAATATTGCAAAGAAAAAACTTTGGTAATACTGTCCAAGTACTCACAGTTTCAGTTGAAATTCAAGGAAATCACTACCTTAGTTATCATAACTGGTTTGTTTCCTAATGAACATCTTGAATATAGGGGTACCAAGTTGACCAGTGGTGAGTAATGGAATTATCTGGCAAATTGAACCCATTTCCCCTTTTATAGTACTATCCTTAATTATTCCCAAAGTAATAGTACCAAACACTTGAAAGACTTTGTGTCATATGGTGACATAACATCAGCCTCAATTCTTCCAATTACAGTCTGTTTTTACTTTCTTCTGTTGTTAATTGGTAAGCGGAAAAATTTAAAAATAATAAAACCCTAGGGTCAAGGACTCTTAAGCTACATATAGTTGTGATCCTGCGGTAGTATTAAAAGAATACTGATAACGTTATAATAATCGAAACTGTATACATATAGTTTTTACAGAAAACTATTTTTACAGAATCTATGTCAAAGACTGTGATGTGATCAATATATATCATCATCATCTCTAGAAAAATAGCTCAGTCTATAGACCATGCCTTAAATAGATTAACAAAGATTAAAATTTCTTATAGATTACCTTCCTTGAAAAGGGATGGCATGGGGAGCATCTGAGGTCTTTCTCTCCTGCCTCTGTTGGTAGGCTGGCTCAAGTAAACTCTTATAAAATTTTTTTTTAATTCACAATTAGGTAAAACCAACTGATTAGATTATACCAAAATTAAGGATTTCTGTTCAAAACAAGTTTATTAACAGAGTTAATGATAGAAGTTCAGAAGAGATTTTTGCAGTTTCTAAAACCAACAAAGAAGGGAGCATTTGAAATCTTGCTCCCCGGTATATGCCGATATATGTCATCAGTTAAGTGCAAATAAATTCTGGCAAAAATTCTTAAATAAATAAATAAAAGGGATGGCATGTTAAAATCAACTCCTCTTATCTGAAGATGTTCTGACCAAGGTTAGCCACCCTAGTCATCTTATTTTACCTTAGCTCTATACTTTCTGTGAATACCTTGTATTTCCATAGAGCTTTATATTTTCTTTGTAACCTTTGTCACATGTGGTACTCTCTTTGAATTTCACTGGAGAGAGCCTGTTTAGGCAACAGCATTGACGTTAATGGGCAAAGGACTACCATTTAAGCCTGTGTTGTGAGTTCATGCAAAAGTGACTGATCTTCCTGAGCCTTATTTCTCCCTCTGTAAAATTGAGATAACAACCATATCAGCATATCCATGAGACATAAATCACATTAAATAGGAACTGACCTTGTTAAAACACTATATAAAATCTAAGTAGTACCTTTACTAAAATGTATAGAATGTTAAAGAAGGCCTACGCTGGGTTTAGTTGTGAACAAGGGCTCTATCTCAGAGTATAAAATACAGATTAAGTTTAGTGTTCAATGAATAATTTCCTAAAGTTTTACATTTCTGTGTGGTTATGGGAATTTTATCAGATTCACTCTCTAAAGTACTTCTCAAAAGTTTGCCTGGTAGCCCCCTCTATCAGACTAACTCACATTCTTACGTATTTTAGGATTCCTTTTAACTCATCCCCTGAACTAAAATTTTTGGATGTGTGACTCAGTAAGTCTACATTTTAAACAAATACCACAGGTTATTGTGATACACAAAAAGTGTGACAGTCATGTTATTTAATATTTTTCTGAATTTGTTATATTGGCAATACAAATATAAGGAGTAAAACCAATTAGAAATCCTACTGTGTTAATACTTTAGTATTGTTGCAATGTAATTTGGCCTTATTTTCCTAATAATAAAATTGATCATAACATTAACACACAGTGTAACAGTGAAGTAATCAATTTTTTCCCCCTTTTAGGCTTCATCTCAAGATGATTCTAAACCATCCCAGAGGCAGTTTACTATTCTTACCTATAATGACTTAATATCATCTGCTGTTCCTATGACCCCCGAAGATCCTTCATTTTGGGACTGTTTTTGCTTCACAGAAGAAATTCTGATACGAAATGGTACAAAGTCATGATAGGATAAATAACAAAGGGAAATGAAAACTGTTTGTAATATTCTGTATTCACTAAAAAATAAATGCCTGATACTATCAAATTTTATTTCACAAACACTTCGAAAAAGAAAAACAACTTTTCCTATTGAGCAAGCATACTCCCAGTTCAAGATAGCTTAGTAAAATACTTTTACCTTTTCTTTCTCCCCAGAACCGCATTGAATTGACAGAAGAAATAGAAAAGGGTGGCAGAATCTTAAGTGATACAGACATACCTTGTTTTATTGCACTTTGCTGTATTGTGCTTCACTTTATTGCACTTCACAGGAGTTAACATATTTTACAAATGGAAGGCAAGACCCTCCACCAGCAAAAAGATTATGACTCACTTTATTATGGTAGTCAGAAAGTGAACCCACAATATCTCTGAGGCATGCAAATATGTAATAAGGAAACATTTAAATTCCTGTCCTTCAGACATAACTGTATCAGAGATAACTTTCTAAAACCTTTTTCTTGGCAAATGAATCCATATTGGTATACTTGTTTTTTACTAAAAAAATGGGAACGTACTATTTTGTGATTCTTTTTTTTCTCTTATTTGCACATCTATTGTTCATAAATAATTCTGGGGCAAATGTGTTACTGGCTCTGAAGTAGTCTCTTGTATGGCTAATATCGGTTAGGATGCTTTTGACCAGAGGTAACAGTGTTCAAATATAACTCACTTAAGTAACCAAGAACATTTATTGTCTCTGTACAACATAGAGTTCAGCAGTGTCATTAAGGACACCTTTCTGCCTCAGCCTGTTTGTTTTGCCTTAGGCTTATTTCATGGTCATGAGAGCTGCTGCTGTACCTTCCAGCTTCACATCTTCATAAAATTGCATCTAAAAGACAGGAAAGGCTGCTGTGTTCTCCCCTCACATCTCAGTTTTGTCATTGAGGAGTACATTTCCCACAACTACCCAGAAGATTTCCCTTCAGTTTCCCTTGATTCAAATTGGATCACTGAGAAAGCCAATCCTTAGACTGTGGGAAATAGTCTCTGTAAGGTAGAAGCCAAGGCAAAGTTGGGAGAATGGCTTCAAGGGGAAACCCTAAGGGAGGTGTGCCTCAATTTACTCGTTTTTCCTCTTTGACATTTTGATTGTCTGCAGACTTTACTGTAAGCAGTGGTTCAGTGACTACCCTTGTAACCACATTTGAGGTCTATGCTTAATTACTTCTTGAGAAAGTTTCTGGAAGTGGAATGGTTCAAAGGGATTAAACTTTTTAGAGGTTTGATTAAGTGTTGCCAAATTGTTCTCCAAAATGCCTGTACAACTTACCTTCCCAGTTAATTTTATATGTGTGACCACCTTTTCACACCCCACCTGCATACTCTGATAAGCTGTAGATACTATCTTTTTCTTTAAATTTAACCTTTGCCAATGTCAGTGGAAAATGGTACCTTATTTTTTAAAATTTCTATTTCTTTCATTACAAATGAGGTTGGTATGTCTGTGTTGTTAATGGCTGTTTGTATTCCTTTTCTCATGAACTACCTGTTCATTGCCTTTGCCTGTTTTTATTTGAGTAAATAGGACTTAATTTAAAGTGGGAACATAATATATAAAATGCCAAGACCATCATATTGATGACAGAATCTATTGGGTTAGCCAAAAAGGGCATTTAGTGTTTTCTGTACAATGGCTCTAGTAGTGCTTAGTTGTCTTTAACTTCATTCGGAACAGTTTGTTAGATTGTATTGTGAGAGCTCATATCATCATGCATTTTTTAAAAAAATCAAAATTGGTAAATTTTTTGTGCAGCTATTTTAATATTGAAGATGGAAGAAAATAGGCAAAATTTTTGGCATATTATGCTTTATTATTTCGAGAGGTAAAAATAATTGAAACACAAAAAGATTTGTGCAGTGTATGGAGAAGGTGCTGAAATGGATCAAATGTGTTAAAGGTGGTTTATGAAGTTTCTTAGTGCTATTGACATTTTGGCCAAATAATTCTTTGCTGCGGGCTGTCTTATACATGGGAAGGTGTTTAGCAACACCCCTGTTCTCTACCCACTAGAAGCCAATGGCAGGAGATAGCTGACATACTCAGAATATCAAAATCAATAAAACTATTGGTAAAAATGAAAAGCGTGTTTTTTATTTTACAGAAAAGGCTAAACAGACTTTTTGGCCAACCCAGTATTATGTGGTTGTAGTGCATGTCTTGGGGAGTTAATCATGTTATTGTTTAATATCAAGAAGTGAAATAATTTTGTTTCCATTACTGAAGTTGAAAGTTGTGTGTAAATTGTATAAAATTAGATACCTTGCTTAGTAAAAAAAAAAAATTGGAATGTTTTATAATTTTTTATTTTATTAAGCATGCCCAAATATTCCAAGCATAGTAAAGTAATGTGCTTTAAACAGGTCAAGTAGCATTTATAATATAGGAAGCATTATCCCTAGCATGAATGTAACGGTGATAGGGAAAACTGTCATCTGTCTTGTCATTATAATAAAACGATTAACATTGAATTTTTATGAGCCAAATGTTGTGCTAGAATTTTTTTTTCTATTCCTTTTTCATCAAAGTTACATGTATACATATTTTAAAGAGTCAAATAGATCTATAGGTTTTTTTCCTAAATGAAAGTACCTTGATCTCTTCCTGTTTCCTGACTCCAGAGTAAGCTCTTCCAACTGTTTTTTTTTTTGTTGTTCTTTATACCCATATCTCCAAATAACATTCATATATTGCTTTTGCTTGATTTTTCAATTTAAGTGAACACTGGTAATTGCAGGGGGGTGGTATGAGGGAGGTAAATGTAATGGAAAATATACAATAAAATATAAATGAATTAATTTTTAAAAATAAGGCAATTCTTTAATTCCTAATATAAAGCTTTGCTATTTTGCTTCCAAACCATTACATATTTCCCTCCTTGCTCCTTTTTTCTCAGCATAATTATAATTCGGTATTTACATTATTGACTGTAATTAAGAAAGTTTACATTCTGCTCCTTGGTATTCCATTGCGTAAATGTACGATAATGGGTTTGTTTTGTTTTTTTTATTTTGCTCAGCATTTTCCCACCACTACTTTCCGCAGCCCCACATACCCCCACCGCCCGCCCTCGATCCTTCCCACATTTGGCTTTGTCCATGGGTCCTTTATGCATGTTCCTTGATGACCCTTCCCCTTCCTTTCCTGTGTCATCTCCTTCCCTCCTGTCCTCTGGTTACTGTCAGTTTGCTTTTTATTTCAATGTCCTTGATTATATTTTGCTTGCTTGTTTATTTTGTTGATTACATTCCACTTATAGGTGAGGTCACATGATATCTGTCTTTCACTGCTTGGCTTATTTCACTTAGCATAGTGCTCTCCAGCTCCATCCATGCTGTTGCAAAGGGTAGTAGCTCGAGCTCCTTCTCCCCTTCTGGTGCATAATATTCCATCGTATTAATGTACCATAGCTTTTTGATCCACTTATTCACTCTTGGGCACTTAGGTTGCTTCCAGTTCTTGGCTGTTGTAAATTGTGCTGCTATGAACATTGGGTTGCATAGGTTCTTTTGAACTGGTGTTTCAGGATCTTAGGTTATAATCCTAGCAGTGGAATTGCTGGGTCAAAAGGCAGTTCCATTTTCAGTTTTCTGAGGAAATTCCAAACTTCCACAGTAACTGCACCAGTCTGCATTCCCACCAACAGTGCACTAGAGTTCCCTTTTCTCCACATCCTCGCCAGCACTTGTTTGTTGATTTGTTTATGATGGCCATTGTGGCTATTTTGAAGTGGTATCTCGTGGTTTTAATTTACATCTCTCTCATGGCTAGTGATGCAGAGCATCCTCTCATATGTCTCCGGGCCCCCTGTATGTCCTCTTTGGAGAAGTGTCTATTCAAGTCCTTTGCCCATTTTTTAATTGGATTGTTTGTCTTCCTGGAGTGGCGGTGTGTGAGTTCTTTCTGTATTTTGGAGAATAAACCATTGTCCGCTGTATCACTGGCAAATATATTTTCCCCGTGCAATTGGTTCCCTTTTCATTTTACCAATGTTTTTCTTTAGCCATGCAGACGCTTCTTATTTTGATGAAGTCCCATTTGTTCTTTCCTTTATGTCCCTTGCTCTAGGGGACATATTGGTGAAAATATTGCTGCATGGAATACCTGACATTGTCCTGTCTATGTTCTCCTCTAGGACTTTTATGGTGTTATGACATATTTAAGTCTCTTATCCATCTTGAGTTTCTTTTTGTGTGTGGTCTAAATTGGTGGTCAAATTTCTTTTATTTGCATGTCCATATCTCCCTACGCTATTTGTTGAAGAGGCTATTTTTACTCCATTATATGCTTCTGCCCCCTCTGTCGAATATTAATTGACCATAGAGACCTGGGTTTATTTCTGGTCTCTCTATTCTGTTCCATTGATCTATGTGTCCATTCTTTTACCAATACCAGGCTGTTTTGATTACAGCCAAAAGTTCTAGAAAAATATAATCTTCCAAAACTGAATGAAGAAGCAGCAGAAAGCCTGAACAGACCCATAACAGCTGGTGAAACTGAAGCAGTAATCAAAAAACTCCAGGTGCACAAATGATTTTCAGATGATTTCCCAGGAGAATTTTACAAAATATTCCAGGAAGGGCTAACTCCTGTCCTTCTCAGACTATTCGAAAAAATCCAAGAAGAGGGAAGACTCCCAAACTCTTTAGGAGGCCAGCATCATTCTAATCCCCAAAACAGAAAGACGCAACAAAGAAGGAAAACTACAGGCCAACATTGCTGATGAACATAGACGTTAAAATCCTCAACAAAATATTGGCAAAACACATCCAGCAATACGTTAAAAAGATCATACACCATGATCAAATGGGATTCATCCAAGGGATGCAAGGATGGTACAATATTCATAAGTCAATAAACAATACATCACACAAAAGGAAAGACAAAAGTCACATGATTATATCAATAAATGTGGAAAAAGCATTTGATGAGATACAGTACCCATTTATGATAAAAACACAGCAAAGTGGGAATAAAGGGGGCATATCTCAACATAATAAAGGCTATATACAAGAAACCTACATCCTACATCCATGAAGGGGCAAAAACAAAGCTTTCTCACTAAGATCGGGAACAAGACTAAGATGTCCGCTCTCACCACTTCTATTCAACATAGTATTAGAAGTCCTAGCCATAGCCATAAGGCAAGAAAAAGAAGGGCGTCTAAATTGGTAAGGAGGAAGTAAAACTCATTGTTTGCAGATATCATGATAATGTACATTGAAAACCCAATAGACTCCACCAAAAAACTATTAAATCTAATAAGTGAATTTGGCAAACCAGCAGGATACAAAGTTAATATTCAGAAATTGAAGGCATTTTGGTCTTCAATTTTGTCAACAATGAAATACCAGAAGCAGAAATTTGAGGGCGGGGGGGAATCCCATTTACTATAGCAACAAGAAAAATAAAGTACCTAGGAATAAACTTCACCAAGAAGGTAAAAGACCTGTACTTAGAAAACTACACAGCCCTTAAGAAAGAAATTAAGGAAGACGCAAATGGTCGGTGCCCTTTCCAGTATGGGCATGAGCCGGAAGCCTGCTAAACAAGATACCCTTTTCATCTCTAAATCGACCCCATCCCCTCACTCTGCTCAATGTCCTTTGCCCTGACTTCCATGCACTGTGCTAACCAGAATCCTGGGTTGGTTTTTGCAAATGCCAGAGGCCACTAAGAGAAAACCGAGTGGGAAGGGAAAGAAGTCAGGGTGTTTATTCTCTCGCCTCTCTTCATGTCGTGCAGTGGTTTGGAAGTATCTGTGCTCCTCTGCATCATGGCTTCTGACATATCCCTCTCCTCCAGACAGAGATCTCTGGGTTCGGGAACCACTTTTCCTTACCTTTCCTTAGGAGTAGAAACATCTCGGTCTTGTTTAGCCCAGGCTGCCTCACCATCTGTGGTAGGTTTCTTTTATCCTTGCCACCCTCTTCACTTACTCTTTTTCGGTGTGCCATCTCTCTTCTGCCGCAATCCTAAAAAATACAGTAATTTGTACCATGAGGAGCCCCAGGAAACAGCATCAAAGTGGAATTCCGGGATTGGAGTGTTCACGTATTTGATGGATATACAAATAACTCGCTTGCCAGAAGAAATGGATACTTGTAATTGGTGACAAGAGGCAATTTTACATTGACTCAGTTATCACTAATGGTAGAGTGGGATGATGGAGGACAGTGAGTTAGAGCATCAAGAGACTGTGGCATTTAGCATTTAGTCACTTATGGCCATGGTGGGAATAACAGATATTTCCGAGTTGGTTGTTTTGGATGTTCAGGGTATAGACACAGGAAAAAATGTAAATTGAAAGCAAGAGTTAAACATCAGAAAACATGGCAACTTACTTTAGGAGAGGAATATCTTATCTTTTGTAGGTGATGGAAGCAACCTGTCGTGTCTGCAGGAAACAGTCTCACCCCTCCCCCTACACCCACAAGAAAAAAAGGCGTGTCAATGACTGCACCTAAGACAGTTCTCCCATGAGAAGTATCAGTTCTCAGGATCCATACCTATCATCCACCTTTACTTTCTGGAAAATATTAAATTAGATGCCACTGTATCCCAAACAGAAGTATAAGATCAGGTCAAAGAGAAGGCATCCATGCCCAAGAATGGCAGATTATTACCACTTTGCATGGTAGGGATTTGGGGAATAAGTGTAGGAATGAACCCTAAGGATACTGAACCAAAAAGGATGATGTAAGATGGACCAGACATATGGATATGGGCATACTCACATAGGACATTTTTTTTTTTATTTTAAACTATATTTTATTGGTTTTGCTATTACAGGTGTCCAATTTTTTTCCTCCCCTTTATTCCCCTCTTCCCTGTACTCCCCTCATCCCCTGCTTAGCTCATGTCCATAGGAAACATTATTTAATGTGTTGGCTTGAGAACCTAGGAATGGTGATAACAATGACTCAATGGCTGCCTACCATCAACTAGGTTGACATGTCAGAACTTTCCTGCCATACTCTAAGCCAGCATGTCCAACCCACAGCGAGCAGGCCACATGTAGCCCAGGATGGCTATGAATGCGGCCCAACACAAAATCGTAAACTTACCTTAAAACTTTTTTTTTGCCCATCAGTTTTCATTAGGGTTTGTGTATTTAATGTGTAGGCCAAGACAATTCTTCTTCTAGCGTGGCCCAGAGACACAAAATGTTGGTCAACCAGAGGGAAAAGTCTGAAGAACCAGGGAGATAGGAATGTGGATCTGTCCTGTGCAAGCCTGCTCATCACCACAAGCTCGGTGGCTCGCAAGAGGAGAAATGTATTCTCTCACAGTTTTGAAAGCCACAAGGCTGAAATTAATTTCACTGGGCTAAGACTAAGGTGTCAGCATGGCTGTACTGCCCCTGGAGGCTGTAGGACTGTAGGACACTGTTCCCTGCCCTTTCCCATGGCAGCCATCATCCCCTGGCTTTTGTTCACATGGCTCCAGCCCTGGTCTCGGTGGACACATTGCCTCCCTTTTTGCTTGTGTTTTTTTG
The DNA here is from genome assembly GCA_004026545.1 of Mormoops blainvillei. NCBI lineage: Eukaryota > Metazoa > Chordata > Mammalia > Chiroptera > Mormoopidae > Mormoops > Mormoops blainvillei. The sequence goes on from PVJD01005066.1 coordinate 93,414, forward strand.
CTCTCTCATAAAGACGTTTGTGATTGCATTTAGGTCCCACTCAGATAACCCAGGATTCAAAATTTTAACCTAAATGACACCTTTGGTCTCTTTTGCCATATAAGATAACACTAACAGATTCCAGGGATCAGGAATCGATGTCTTGGGGGGCCATTAATCAGGCTACTACAATACATTCAAAATAGGTAAATGATTAAACAAACTCTGATACATCCAGACCATAGTGCACTAACTCAGCAATAAAAAAGAATGAACTACAACCTGGATGAATCTCCAGAGAATCATGCTGAGAGAGAAAAGACCAATCTATAAGATTACATATTATATGCTTCTATTTGTATAACGTTCTTAAATGATGAAATTATAGGAATGGACAGCAGGCTAGTTAGTGAGTGACAGGAGTTAAGGAGGAGAGGGGGACAAAAAGAAGGTGGGTGTGGCTACCTGAAGTATCCCTGTGGGGATGTTCTGTATTACAATCGTATCAATATCAACATCGTGATTGTGATATTGTGCTACAGTTTTGCATGCAAAGGGTAGAATATCAAGAATACCTCTAGTATTTTATAGCTGTGTATGAATTTACAGTTATGTCAAAAAGCTTAATTAGAAGCTTCCTTTCTTCTTGAAATGCTGAGTGGTTTCTATTTTCCTGACTGACTGAGCCGCCATCTCCTACTCCCTCAAATTAATAATCTCCCACCAGTGTTTGCCCATGTCAGTCATCATGAGCTTATGATTCTCGGTTCATCCCTGAGAAGGTTGGCTGCCGTCCCCATATGCGCTTCCGTCTCTCACCCCTCACCATCTACTGAAACCCTTTTTTTAGTGCCCTCAGAAATGCAAGGTCAATCATTAGCTAAGTCCTCTTTATCCTCAACCTTTCCTCCAACAGACGCTCATCCAGCAGACCCACCTGCTCTGACTGAAAGGTGTCTCTCCTCTTGAAGGCACCATTTCCCCCCCAGACCTCTCAAATGTGTCTGTTTGTATTCCCCCCTCCCTAATACCACTGAGCCAAGAGGTAGCATAGATGCTCCTCTTGTTCTCTAATGAAACCTTCAGACTAGTCCCTTCCTTTCTCCTGGTCCTTATCAATCTATACCACCCGCCGTCTATCTCCTCTTGCTTTGGTCTTCTATGGACCTGAGGCACTGACCCCTATTCCTTGCCTCACTCTCCTTCACCTTAAATTCTTGGTGACTCCGATGTACATGTAGATGATCAGTCCAAAATTCTAGCGTGTCAGCTCAAGCTCATTTTTCCAATATCCTTCATTTTACCACAACTACTTTTTTCCATGAGTATTTCCTGGACCTTAGTAACTAACTTCTCTACAATCTTATTTTCGAACATCCCACTTTCCAAACATCATTTTCTATCTTTTTAGCTCACATCCTCTGCTAAACGAATTCCAGTAAACTTAATCTCACGGACTCTTCAATTCATCGATCCTGTTACAGTTTCACTCTCTTACCCCCTTCATGCCCTTGCTTGCTTTCTTTGGTTCGCAGGCCGGTGCTCAGTCCACGGAGCCACACCAGCCAGCGCTCCTTGCTTGCTTTCTTAATCGCTATGAGTTCTGAGATCAAACGTTCCTTGCCTATTCCCTTCATTTCCTTGCTCTTTCTTTGTTAAGCATTTGGGTAAACCACAACCCTGGTTAAACTGTTTATTTTGTGCCTGCATTCATATAACTGAACCTGGCTGGAGAAAACTAGGTTCCATGGTCTCAGTTTAAGTCCGTGATAAATGACCGAAAATGGGCTGTTGACACCACCTGGTGACTCCATACTGTATTTCACTCAGTCTTCTATTCTTCTAAATGTCTGTTTCACACCTCTCCCCTCTCTCTCAAAACCCCGAAATTGCACTAGATTGCTCTCAGCCGATGGCATTACTTCTTATTTCACTGAACAAAAACTGAAGCTATCAGAAGAGAACTTCCATAAACTCTCAGCAATATCGTCTGCCCACCTTCCTACATCTGTTCCCACTTCCCATCCGCTCTTATTAATCAAAAATATGGCTCTGGAAGTTTGCCTCTCTCTCCTGTATCAGCATTTGTTTCTTCCAAACTGGATCATTCACTTCAGCATACCAATGTGCAGTTGTTTCTCCCCTCTTAAAGTAAATAATTAATCCCCATCTGCTACCACCCTATTTCTCTCTTGGTCCACGGGGGACAAGAACTTAAACTACCTTTGTTTCCTGCTGTTTCCTCAGAGTCCCAGAACAGTTTTATTCACATAAAAGTTCAGAAAGTATTTGTTGAATGAATGAATGTTGGGATTTTCTCTTAGTTTACTGGGCTGCCATAATAAAGTACCTCAGTCTGGGTGGCTTAAACAGAAGTTTAGTTTCTCACAGTCCTAGAGGCTGGAAGTCAAGATCAGGGTTCTGAGGCATTCCTCCTGGCTTACAGATGGCCACCTTCTCACTGTGTCTTCTCATGGTATCCCCTCTGTGTGTGTTATATCTAATCTCCTCTTCTTATAAAGACACCAGTTATATTAGATCAAGGCCCACCTTGATGACCCCATTTAACCATAATTAGATTTTTTAGGACCTAGTATCTAAATACAGTGGCGACTTCAACATATATATTTGGGGATGCACAATTCATTTCATAACAGGTTTCTATCTATACTACCTGTTTAATCATTTCCTCAGGTGGGTTATTTCTGTCCCTTCTCCCCCCATTATTTGCTCGCACAGTGCTGATATCTTTCCTCCTTTGCTTGTAACCCAGTTTGCAACTATATACCCACATATTTATTTGTATAGTGTCCGTATCTCCCTTCTACCTCTAGACCCTCAGTTCCTGGCATTGTGTTAAAACTTCAGTTGGATTCTTAACTTAAACATCATAACTGCCCTGCAAGGCAAGTATGATCACTCTTACCTCAGGAGTATACAAACTGTGCTCAAAGGGGATTAGGTAATGTTTCTGAGGTCACAGTAGTAGTAAATGGTGTCATTCTGATTTTCATTTAATTCCCTCAAACACTGATTTTCTTTCCTAACATACTGTCATCAAGATGGATGCTGAAAAGCCTTACTTCTGCCTTACGTATTGTAAGTGAGGTGGCCTTTCAGGCGGGTTTCACATTTCAGGAAAGAGTTTTAAGTATAGGATCTGAATAATTATACCCGCAGGTTGAATTTAAATCTTATGTCTGTGTTTTTGTAATCCTGCAATTTCTGTTGTCCTTGACGATCATCTAAATTTATTCTTTCCTTTGTAAAATTTAGAAATTGAAAATATTAAGAAAGTTTATTTCCTTATTAAAATGTCAGACTTATACAATGAATGCTTAATGTCAAGGCAATAGCTGTTATTTTATTCTAAAGTACAGAGGGAAAGGTCATTGCTTTTGTTATAAGAGTTTTAACATATGTTCTTGAAGACAAGCCGGAGCTCTGTGAAAAACCATGGTAAGCTTTGAAACTCAGTTATTTATAGTTTGGTGAATATCATTCTCTCTTTGGGTATAACTGACTATTTAAAATTAAAATTTTTCTTCATAGATTTTATATTTTAGAGTGAGCTTTGCACTGAAAAATTTAATCTATTGAATAAGAGTTAAGCAATCATTTAATCGACAGGAAAATAGCTGCCGATACTTTTTCTTTTGATCTATATACGGAAATAATAGAAGTCGCAGTGTGAGTGCTATGATGTGGGACTCCAGTTTTCACTTGACATTTCCAAACCTCTGCTCTGAATTTATTGATGGTGAGCAGGTGGTCATTTAATGGTAATTTTTAAATTGGTATTCAGGGTGCAGAGATGAGTCTTAAGCTGTGTGTGAGGAAGTTGTTTATTGGCTTTTTCTGTCTGTGTATGTGTAGCTCCTAAAAACAAAAGAATAGGCTACTTTATTCAAATTAATTTTATTCAAAGTAAATGTACATTGTAAATGAACTAAAGACTTAGGTAATTATCAATATACTTGAAATATGATATTAATTTAGGGATTTAAAATAGGTCTAGAATGAACGTGTAGACAATGAAATACCTGCTATGAATGGTAATTAAACAAAGAAGCAGCCTGAATCTTCAAGCATAAATTCCTGTAGTTTCCCGAGGACCCTGTCATATATGAATGAGTACAGCTGACCATTAAGTTGAATGAAAGCATCAATCTTTTAGTAACTTAAAAAAGTAAACTGTTTAGTACACTTTGGTTTGTATCATTATTGAAGACCTGTTCTCTTTAATGATCAAATAATAATTTTGAGGTCTGTCGCTTATATTTGGATATTCAGGATTAAGCTAAGTAACCTTGAAGCAAATGAATTGAAACCATTTTAGAACTGAACTAGACTAGAAAAGCCAGGTCCTGGAGTATTGATAAAGGTAATTTGAACATTCCTTTTTTTCAATGAAAAAGTACAATTTTTGGATAATAACCATCAAGTGGAAGAGAGTTTCGGAGGTTCCAAAAAAATGTGGCATGGGATTTTCACTGAAGGATACAACCTTACTGAATCTTCTTTTGCAAGAATCATGGTTCAGTTATCAAATACCTTGTCTGTTGGAATTGCCTGTTGCAAAACTGATATCCCTTCAACTTTGGCATGATTAATTTACTAAAGAAAAAATGTTTACCTTTCCTTGGACCTTAATTACATTTTTATTTAGAATTATCATTAAAAATAGTATTTCTGAAAGTAGTTGATAGATTGTAAATCAAGATAAATTTGCTTGTGAAGTTGTCAGATAGATAAGTGTTCCCAAAGCAGTTATTTCGCCTTTTACAGGAAAATGAATCTTTTAGGTCCTTAGTTTATTTATGTTATATCCCAGTTACTTGTGTTTTATACCATATTTAGTGGGTGTGAAAATGTGCAGTATTTGATTATTTAAAAGTTTACCTGATTTAGACTCAGTCTGAAACAAATGTAATACATTATATCGAAAGTAATCATGCGGATTTTCCATCGTGAGAATTAGTTGATTTATTTCAAATAGATTCCCTTTCCTATTTTCTTTCTTTTTAATAAGCTGAGTCATAGGAGAATATTTTCTTTCTCTTAACTTTGAGCCAAGGCAAGAGCAAATTTGTTTCAGAGAACATGGCTCATACTTATGAGGTACCTGGGAAAATTAAGAAAACCATTTAGATTAAAAAAAAAATCCTTGGTAGGGACTCATGATGGGTTCAGATTCTTCAACAACATTGTATTAGGCTATCTTTTATTTACCAGTTTGGTTTTTTAGGGTCAAGTATATTTTATGTTTATAAGGAAAGAAAGGTTATATGGAAAAAGTTTTAAGTACCAGAAAGTTCCTATGGTCACTAATAAAATTTCAGCCCTTCATGTTCACATCTACCAGAATTGTCTTTCTGGCAAAGCAAATGAAATTATTTCATTGCCTTGCTTGAAAAACAGGATTAATTCTTTTTATCTTGTAGGTTCAAGTATAAAACCCCTAATATGGCTTATAACGCTCCAGTCACAAACCCCTCCAGCTCTTCATTTCTCTACTTTATTCCCCTGCACGAGTCTTTAGCTACACCTGCTCCTCATCTGGCTCTGCCCTTCCCAGCTGCTGCCTCATTTAAATTCATGACCACTGACCTTAAAGGGGTTGCAGAGCTGCCCTGCAGTCATGCATTTTTTGGGGTCCACTCGCACAGGTGACTATCTCATGTCTTTCCTTCTCTTCTGCAGCCTCTAACACACATTCCCATCAGTGCTCTCAGCTGATTACTTTGTTCCCTACTTCACTGAAAAACCAGACTCACTCAGAAGAGATCTTCCCCAATCGGCCTCCATCCACCACACCTGCCCACCTCGCTGCGTCTGCTTCCCTTCACCCCGCCTTCCTCCCTGACTAGAGAGGAATTGTTCATGTTCCTGCCCAAGAACGGTCCTTCCATCCACGCATTAAATTCAGTTTCTTCTCCCTTACTTAGGAGGTTACTTTGGCAATTCTCACCTCTTTGTCATGTCGCTTTCCCCATCTTGATTGCATAATACCCCCAAACCTATAAGCATTTTTTGTTGTTCTCATTTAAAAAAAAAAAAATAGATCTTCTCTTGATGCCATCCCTCACCCTTGGATACTATCCCATGTTTACATTTCTGTTTTCTGCAAAAACCTGAGATACATTCATAATCTATAGTTTCTCTCATTCATTGAATCTAGAATCCACTCAAATTAGGCTTTTCCTCCACTTTAGAGGATGAACCATCTCTTGTTACTCTATATATCCTTAAACTTAACTGCGCCTGACACAATATGACTCGATACATTCTTAATAATCGAATGGATGAATGAATAAGTACATGAGTGGACAAAGAATAATTCCTCTTTCAGTTATAATGTTATTGCTACTGATTATACATTTTGTTTGAACAAAAAACTCTATCAAAAATGATGTCATACTGAAGGAGAAACTTGTGGCAGATATTTTAGGACAATCATTGTTTAAAAACATTATGTTGAAGAAGATGTTTTCTTTAAAAAACAAAGTAGGCATCTAATATACATATGTTAAATCAATTGGACTGGATTTATGGAACAGTAGAAAGCATCATTAGTAGAAAGAGTAGACTTGCTTAGAATCTGTTAATTTGTATCCTGAAACTTTCTGGAATTCATTGACTAGTTCTAACAGTTTTTTTGATGGAGTCTTTTGGGTTTTCTGTATCTAAGATCATGTCACCTGAAAACAATTTTACTTCTCCCTTTCTAATTTGGATGCCATTTATTTCTCCTCCTTGCCTGATTGCTCTGGTGGAACTTCCAGGACTGTGTGGAATAATAGCAGTGAGAACAGGCATCCTTGCCCCTGTTCCTGATCTTACAGCCAAAGCTTTCCATTTTCACCGCTGAGTATGATGTTAGCTACGGGCTTGTCACATATGAGGGTGTTTATTATGTTGAAGCACATTCCCGCTATACACAATTTTTAAGGGTTTTCATCATGAGAGCACGTTGAATTCCATTAATTGTTTGCATCCATTGAGATAATAATGTGGTTTTTATCCTTCATTCTGATATTGTGATATATCACATTTATTGATTGTATATATTGAACCTTTTATCCCAGGGATAAGTCCTTCTCATTTTATCATGGTTTACTATACTTTTAATTTGTTGTTGAATTCAGTTTGTTGGTATTGTATTCAGAATTTTGGTGTCTATGTTCATCAGGGATATTGGCCTGTATTTTCTTTTTCTTTAAGTTGCCTTGTCTGGCCTTGGTATGAGTGTAATCTTGGCCTTGTAAAATAAGTTTGAGAGTGTTCTCCCCTCTTCAATATTTTTTAGAAGAGTTTGAAAAGAATTGATATTGATTCTTCTTTAAACATTTGGTAGAATTCACCCATGAAACTATCCTACACTTTCCTTTGTGGGGAGTTTTTTATTTTTATTTTTATTTTATTTTTTATTTTATTTTTTATTACTGCTTCAATTTCCTTATTTGTTATTGGTTTGTTATTTTTTTTTCATGATTGGTAGGCTGTATGTTTCTAGGAAATTACTTGTCATTTTCTAGGTTGTGGGACTTGCCTAATTCCTGAAAGTGCCGTTTGTTCGGCTAATAGTGGGGAGAAGACTGTGTGAATGTAGCAGCAGCAAAGGCACAGGGAAAGGAAACAGCTGGGACATTGCTCTCTATGTTTGGTGTGGGTGGATTAGCTGGAAGAATAATTAACTGCTAAGATTCATAAGTTGGCTGTTACTAGAGATGTGAGTGGTAGGTAGATGGGTGGTCATCAATAATTTATTAGGCTAAAGGATTTGAATTTTATTCTTTAGATTATTGGAAGTCATTGGGAGGATTTTAAGCAGTGAATTACTTCGATGGTTAATGGAGATTAGTATTATTACTTAAAAGTCTTTCCTCAAGCTTTGCCTGAATCTCCTATGAACCAAAAAGGGAGATTTAATGGAACTGTTAAAGGAGAGGCTTCATCCTTTTGATCTACGTGTTTGTCATCCACAGATAAGTAAACGAATAAATAGCTGCTGTCCAAAAGAGATGAGCTCATTCATTGATACCTCAACCCTCTCACCATCAGGTTACATGGAAGTGACTAAGTTACCTTCCTGTTTATCAGTTTCCCCCAAACAGGGATTGACTATTCCACAGGGCACCTATGCAGTGCAATTAAAACTTTAAAAGTATTTTCAAAGCTCATACATCTTAATGAGGCTGAATTCAGAGGAGAGAAAAATCCAAGTAAAATACATGAAAATAAAAAGCCATCTGCTAGCCTGAAGATTAATTCTAATCCGGACAATGCACCCAGCTCAGCTTTATGGATTCTCTACCCAGAGCAGCAATGAATCTAGAAAAACATTGGCTCTATATTAGTGTTCAAACTTCAGGACTTTTTATTTATTTTTATTTATTTTGTTTTGAACATTGAAAACCCAATATGAAGTGTTAGAACCTTGTAAAATAAGATACAGCCAGGTGTATCTTTTTTTGATCTGATTTGTATTATACATATTTTGTTGTTTTATTTTATACAATATTTTTGTAAAGCTAGCTAGCATTTATCATCTTTATATGCAGAAACTCTATGCAGAGCAATTCGAAAGGCATTTCTTCTATGCTAGATTCTCTGCATACAGCGCCGGGCAGAGCTGAAACTATGTAGCAAAATGTATGCTACAGAAGAAATTCTGTACATGCAGTGCAAAGCCTAAGGATATAAAGATAAAGATAAACCTGGGCAGTCTAAGTGATGGCTCCCAGTGCAAGTCCTGTGAGGGGACACAAGCTGAGGGCGCCCCTGGGGCAGAGCCCCGAAGCCCTTCTATGACTTGAGAAATAAATGTGCAATTCTGGTTTTAGGGTGCTAAAAAGAGTAATAGTCAAAGCTCTTGTTGAATAAAGTATTTATTTGATAATCGAAAGACACCACGGGCATGATCAGCATCTCTTTGGCTGGTGAGTGGATGTGCACGTATAGATAAAATACTTGTGAAGTTTATTAGCTTAGTGACCGTTGACATTTCAGATGACATACTAGCAATATCAGGGTAGAGAGGAAGCTCCAAATCAAAACTACACACTGTAGATTATAAACCTGATCATTAGAAATTTTTATGTTTTTGAGTAAACATCTGTTTGTTTAGAGAATATGCTTGAGAAATATGCTTTTGTTATACTTTCCATGCTTTGTTCCATTAAGCAAGATGTTTTGCATGTGTTTGTATTAATAAGTTACATGTTTTCCATAAAAATCTTGATTGGTTGGTGTGCAGAAACTCTCCCGTGCCTCCCTAATATTTACCAAAGGTGAACTGAACCTGTATGCACCTGTATTAATTAAGACTCTTTCAGTTGCAAGGGTCAGAAACCTAATTCTATCTAGTTTATGCAAAGAGGGAAAAGTTAGCTCATATATTTGGGAAGGTGACAGGAGTGAAACATTTTTCTGTGCCTACTAGCATCAGGCAAGAGCCTATACTCTAGAATCAGACACCCCTAGGTGCCGGTCTTGGCTTTCGCACTTCCTAGCATTGTGAATTCAGGCAAGTTACTTTCTTTTTGTGCCCCAGATTTCTTTTTCTTTTTCTTTTTTTATTTACAAAAGAAACATTAATAACTTACTTCATAATGTTATTACAAGGATTTAGTAAAGTAATACGCATAAAGTGCTTGGAATAATGTTATCGTTTCCTGAATCCTGACATTATCCCAAGTGAGGAAGGTATATCATTTTACAAGGGAAGGAACAGTTAAGTTGTCTGCCAAGTCTTCACACAGCTAATTAAGGTGGGGATGTCTTTCTACCTCACTGTGTTTGCTCGTGCTCAGTGACAACTGTGCTTTGAGAAGGTTAACATGGTGAAGTTAACCTTGAGTTAACTAAAATGAGTTAGGATGGAGAAATACAGCCCACAATGAGGCCATATCAATGATCCATCAAAGAAATCATGAAGGTTTGAGTTTGAATAGTGGAAACTGGCCTACCGAGGATAGGATGGATCTGAAAGATATGAAACAAAACGTTGTAAGAACTTAGCAGTTACTTGGATAGTAAAGGAAAAAGGAATTAAAGGCAACTGTGGCAAGAATGTGTACCCAACAGCTGTCACAGCTCCCAGTGCCTGGTGCATAACAAAGGATCAGTTAGTATATTTTTATTCAGTAAATAAATGAGTAACAATTAGTAGCCCTTGAGTATGAGCATCTGGGAGCATTGGATTATATGAAAATTTAGGAGAACAAGCAGATTTGGGAAGGAGAATGGTGAGTTTCATTTTGGGGGCACTCATTTTGAGAAGCCCGCAAAATATTAGGTGATTTCTTAGCAGAATTTTGAAAATATAAGACTGGAGCTTAGGTGAGGTTTCAGGACTATAGGCAGAGAGACTTAGGAATCTTTTAGGTGAATATGAATGTTGAAGCCATATAACGAATTCATATTTTCAATAGAGAAAACACCCAGAAGAGAGGGGAGATAAAGGCAGAGCAAGTGGGCAAGACTGAGGAGGGGGGAGAGCTCGAGGTTCGAGGGCCGCACCAGAGAGGTCAGAGAGAGTGGAGGCCGACCAGACACCACCCAGAGGGCAAAGAAGCCGTGGTGCCACCAGAGCCGATGCTGAGGGACAGCAGCACGTGGGGAGAGAGGCCACAGGCATTGGAGATGAGAGGGCCATTTTTCTAGAGCTGTTTCAATAAAGTAAAGGAAGTGAGGTTTCACTAGGTGGAGGTGTGAATAAATGAGATTCCCAGATACTGGGGCTGTCTCGTTCTAGCTGTGCTAGATCTTGAACATGGGCTGGCTGTTGTCAGACCGCTTTTTTTTTTAACTAGACATAAGTTCACTTTAGAGATAAGACAAAGTGCAGCTCCAACAAATGCAGCTTGTTTTTGAGGAGGGCTTGGCTTGAATTCCTGTTTTCTGTTACCACTCTAAGGAGCCGAGTGGGGCTTGAACTGGCCAAAGTTGGTCTCCTGGGCCCACCCTAACTCCTCTCAAACCCTAGGGGTAAATGTCCCTCCCAAGTAATCACCTTTTGTCTCATCTTACTGAGAAGGGCCCAAGGGAAAAGAGAGAAGCCCACAAAGCAGGCAGAGAGATGTTTACAATTGCTTCGTTCTTCCCATCAAAGTTCATTTAGTTATTTTGTCCTTCACCAAAAACAGAAAGACCAAATAAACAAAGAGACCCCAAGTTTTACCAGGTCAACAGTATTAAAGAAAGCTTGTTATGAGGGGGAGATTTCAACATGGCTATAAACGATGTGGAAGAACCAAGTAGAAAAGATGGTAAGTTCAGAGTGGACCACAAGGATTTTAAAAGATGCCCATGTGTGTTGGTCAGTCCATGAGAGTGTTGGAATGTGGGCCTGTGGTTCAGGAGAGCGGGACAGCAGTCACACCCATCCGATCGCCCATCCTCCTCCCATCGCCAGTAACTGTTGACCGCCTCCCTTTGTCTTTGCCATGGCCCCATTCCATGCCCTTTTGACTCTCACCGAGACTATTACAGGGCGGTGCCCGCCCATTCCCAGGCACTCTGTTCGCACTGCTCTCAACTTAACCTTCTGGAAACTCAGCTCCATGTCAACCCCTGTATCTGAGCCTCTGGACCTGGAGCGCCATTATCATAAGTATTAAAAAAGCCCACGCACTCAACGAAAAGCAGTTTTCTAACTTTCTGTTTAGCCCCCTATGACCTGCTAGACCTTTAAGTAATAACGACCTACTTTCCCTCTAGACCTATGCAACCCCGTAACCCATAGTTGTCAAAACAGGAGGGGAGGAAGGGAAACATCTCTCTTCCCTTTAGTTTGAGCGGAATCCACTGGGTGGGGTAAAAGTAGGTTTACAGTTATGAGTGTGCGGAACACAGTTTATTCTTGTATTATTATTTATTAATTATTATATTACCTTCCATATGAACAAATGTAGACCTACTTTTGCCCCACCCTGCATTTTTTAATACATAAAAAAATCAATTGCTATACATGAGGACATTTTACCCAGTAGAATATTATTGAGGTCATACATAATGGATATCCATTTTCTGCGGATATTTATACATATATTTCTGTGCATCATGGTTCAATGTAACAACACCAGAAAGAAAGAAAAAACAACCCACTACCCTTAATGCTATTTTAACAAAATGTTTTAAATTATGTTTCTTCTAGTTAATGGTTTAGAAAGAAAAATGGAGAAAGTGAATTTTACCCGAATGAGCCATCAGAGATCTAAATAAATGGACCAAATGAGTTTGTTTGAGTGTTCCCATTTACATAGGACTACACATTCAAATAAAACTGTGTACATTTATTTGAATATGTAATCAAGGAACTGAACATAAGTGGTACTTATTTTCAAGCGTAACATTCCTAGTTTACGCACGTGGGTACCTCAATGTGCTGTTAAAAAGCAGAAATAGTTCTTTCTATATGCATTTTATGCAAATTTCATAGCTGTTGCTACTGTTCATCAGCTTCATTGCTCCTCATGCACAAAGCACCTGCACGTATCAGCAATAAGCTGCTGCCAAAAGGAGGCCTACAGTCAAGTTTCTCACATTGCCTGAGCCATTGGGAAGCTTCAAGTTCATGCATTCCTTCATCCTTGATTTAACAAATAGTTGTTAGCCCCTGTGCTGGTGCTGGGTTATGAAGGCATTGGAATCAGCTAGGCATTTGAAAGTGCCTATTCCTACTGGCTTGGGTATTATTTGGGGTGGGGGCGTAAACCTGTCCTGGTCCATGACCCAGATGCTTTTAGTTCACTGGCTTTTGGGCCACCACTTGGTTCTTTAGGAATGGATGTAGGCAATGCTCCAGGGAAATGTTCGTGCGATGTGTGCGATGTAGCACAGGGGTACAAGTGTGGACCCACGTGTAAATAGTTAAAACATTACTAATCAAACTAACAAAGCATTAAAAAAGTAAGCTCTGTTTTCCTATCCCATTCCTGTCTTCACAGTGACCAAAAGGCCAAGTTTGAATTGAGAATTCTTGGGTTCCCCAGGCTTCTATGCTGGAATGTGGCAGCATGGGGTGTCGAACCCTGGATCCTGAACAAGGCCTTCAGCCTGCTTCATTCTTTGAGCACCCTTGGCTCTGTCATGCACCACAAGGGGCTTTCTATTCCCATGGGTGGACACTGTGGCTCACATATCCAAGCTCTGTCCGTACTGCATAAATAGTTGTCCTGGACTTATTGAAGACTATTGAACAGGCCCTGTTAGCAGTTTTTGGCCACTCGAGAAATAAACTCTGGATTCTCACATACCTGAAAGGTGGTCTAGAAGAGGGACTGCGTGAACTCTGGTCTTACCAATGGACGAGGGTGAGAGCTCTCTCCCCTTGCCACTAAGTGGATTTCCAGACTGAAATGGAGATTTCTGGACAACTTGTGAGCATAATGTATAATACTCTTTTTGCTTTAATCATATAAGTACTCAAACCTTACCTATGGGAACCTTGCTTGGCCCTGTTTGCATAGCCATAATGTTGGATGAAAGCAAGTGAAAAGAGGAGACTCTAGATGAAGATGATTCTAATCTTTCTCCTTCCACCCAACTGCACCCCTATTATGGTGACATGCACCTGGTGAAGTGAATCCTGTTTAGACAGGGGTTGGGTTGGCCTGAGTGTTCTTAGTGAGTTTGTGATCATGAGTGATCACTGTGTACACTAGGACGCACATATTTCAGGGACCCAGGGATTTTGATGACTCGTACCTACTCTGTTCCATTTATCCTGAACAAAGTGTGAGGAAAGAAGGTGGAAGGAGAGAGGCGCAGCAGCTGAGGGGAAGATACTCTTACAGAAGTACGATCACGAAGGGATTTTCAAGGTTAAAAAAAAAGCAGTTTTGTTCAGATATTGTCTAAAAATAATATGAATTATCAACAAAGAAAACCAGTTGACTAAGACACTGATACTGAATAACTGAATGATGGTAAAAAATGTGTATGCCAGGTGATACAAAACTATGCAAATATGTCTACACGACAAAAATTTGTGAAAGTAAATGACTTGAATTATCAAGATGATGGTAATGATGATGATAAAGAACATTTATTGGATGCTCACTTTGTGACAGGCACTATTTTAAGGGACTTACATGTATTAACTCATTTAATATTTACAAAACCCTCAAGGAAGATACAATCAGTGACCCCCATGTTTCAAATGAAAACTAAGGTGCAGATCTGTCCAGTAATTTGGACAACTAATGCAGCTGTAAACGCTGGGGCCAGGATCTCACCCCACAGCCTGCACTTCAAACCACTACACACAGAGACTAAAGTGTCATCACTGAATTAGGATAGAGTGTCCTCTTTTTGATATTTTTTTCTCCATAAATAAAACAAACTCCCTTTGTCATGGAAGTTTTACTGCTTGTTTTCATTACTTTTATACTTCAACCAAATAAAAACTGTTTATTATTCATTGTAATTCCATTATTTTATCAAGGAATATTCATGTTAATTCCAGTAATCTTTATGTGTCCACATCTTACTTTCAAGGTCCAGCTCAAGTGCTCATATTTTCATGAAATTGTTCCTAATTCCCCAGATGTAAATGACTTCTCCCACCCACTTCTAAAAACCCAGGACATGTGTTTATTCCTCTTATTACAAACTTCAGTTTTAACCTTGCTTGATAGTTGAATCATTGTCATCTCCTTTTGACAATGATAGATCTATGTCTTCATATTTTTCATAGCTCTCGGCATAGCTTCTTGTACATATGAGCACTGAAGTATGAGTCCCATTGACATGATTGGATGACTGTGAACAGGTGTTCTCAGATCATATTTGAAACAGATTTAAGTCCTTTCTATATCTCCTTAATAATAAACACATCACAGTGGAGGCTCTAGTAACACCTAGAAACTCCTGCAGAACCAAGGCATTCATTCCTCCAGTTGGGCTTATGAGCTCACAGTGATGATTCACAACTAAATGTTCTCCCAGGAGCTACATCACCCAAGGTTGTGGCTCTTACCTGGGAACTACTAGCATCCACTGACTGAGGTGGGGTTCAAAGGCCCTGCCCCCTGGTCCCTTTGAGACATCTCTAAAGGGTCATCCCTGCTTTGAAGTTCCCCATGGGATTGACTGAAGTCTCTTGCAAATAAATCACAGTTCAACTTCTTCTATCGAGTCCTATCGATTTCTATCGAGGTGGTTCCTGAGTGAATTTGCCAATAAATTTTTTCTATACAAAACTCCAACTTCCAACTCAAAGTCTCCTTCCTGAAGAACTAAGTCTAAAATACTTGTTTCTTCACTGGATTGTTTTCTAGGGCTCGTGGACTTTGGTGTCCTATAGATAGATCCGGGTTTGGGGCAGGTTCGAGTTCTGGCTTAATCATTTACTAGATCTGCGAACTTGGAATGTTAGTTATGTTCTTATACCAGTTAGAAACAGATTCAGCTGCATATAATGAAAACCTAAAATCAATGCCGACTAAATTATATTTTTAAAATATTTCTCCTTCATACAAGAGACAACTAGAGGCACGGCGTTGAACCCTCGTGGTGTGGATATGGGCCAGCTCTGCAATCCCCTGTCCTAAGGCATGATCCTTGTTTTCATTCTCCAAAATGGCTGCTGGAGCTTCAGCCCTCACCCTCATGAATGGCATGGAAGAGACAAGGACTGGCATGACCCCTCCCTTTTAAAGGGAATTCCCAGAAGTTTTCTACAACACTTTGGTGTATACTTCATTGGTTAGAACATAGTCTCATGGCCACACCTAGAACTGAAAATGTAATCTTTCAATCACATGCATGGTAAGAATTTTATTCTTTATAGTATACTTTGCTATAAAAGTTAGAAATAACATATGAATTGTCTACCAGGAGTGTACAACCTGTGGCCCATGGGCCACACGTGGCCCAGGCTGGCTATAAATGCGACCGAACACAAAATCATAAATTTACTTAAAACTTTTTTTTTTTTTGCTCATCAGTTTTCGTTAGTGTATATGTATTTAATGTGTGGCCCAAGACAACTCTTATTCCAGTGTGGCCCAGAGATGCCAAAAAGTTAGATGCCCCTGGATGGTGGTCAGTAAGTGACCCCAAATCCCTTCTTTTATATCATAGCTATGTTTTTTTGTATACAGTTAATGTTTTATTTTTTATTTAATCTTTTTTGTATTTTTTCCATTACCACTTAGTCCCGTTATATCCCCCTCCCCCCATCAAACACCACTATGTCCATGAGTCCTTTTTCCTTTTTGCTCAGTCCCTCCACCCTCTTAATGTTTTAAATAGATAAAATTATAGATAAATCGAGAGTACTAGAAGCCAGTTTTGTGACTTTGAGATCTTATAGCTTTCTCTTCCTATGTGTCATAATCTTGTCCAGTCCCTTGAATAGCACCTTCTGCCTTTCTTTCAGCTTTTTATTTTTAGAATCCTGTCTCTGTTGATTATCCTGTAGATTCCAAGCTACTTTCCTGCTTCCCAACGAAATGCAACTAGTAAGAACCCTAGCATGTTCTTGAGTACTTAGTCAGAGAGCAAATCGAGGGTCAGTTTCCCAGTACAAATTTTCCAGGTGGCCCTGTCCCTAGCATTTCCTTCCTCTAGCTCCCTAGACAACTCCTGTTAATTTTGGCAAGCTGAGATGAGAGGACTAAATACAACAAGAGCGTCTTCTTCTGTAGATTTTTACTCTGATCTTTCCACTGTGGCTGCCATCTGCCCCATTTAACATCCGTCAAGAAAATCATTTTCCCTGCTCTTCTGCTCTAGGCAGAGGTTTAAGTTCATAATGATTGTTAAGTGGTGATCCACATAGAATTGTGGTTCTGGAAATTGCAGTGACTTTTACAGCTATTTACAAGCAGTATCTTCATCTTCCCCTTCCTCTTCCTCTTTCTGAAATCGGTGTCTTACATCTCAGCATGCTCATGACCACACCAGGTTTGTGATCTTTGTGTCTGCAGGATACAGATCTGCTTTACCATGCTCAGGCCCACTGCAACCAGATTCTCTGTTGCCTTTTAAATTCTTCTTTGGATGAAACCTTTTTTTTTTTTTTTTTTTTTGCATCTTGGGGGTGTTTTTAGTGTTTCCAAGACAAAATTTAGGCATAAAAATGGAAGATATCATGAGTGCTGACTACACTCAGAGCAAAATGATTTCACTATGGAGCAGCTGTAGGTCTTGATGGAAATCAGTAAAGTTTGCTTGGTTCTTTTATAAGAATCACCATGGAGGATGAAAACATCATTTGTCTTTGTCATTGGACAGATCTGGTTCTGCATATCCTTTGCCACCTTTTAGCTTCACAATCTTATGCAAATAAATTAATCTTTCTAAGTGTACTCCTTAGTATCCACAGTATTTCTGTAAGGATTTCATGGGATTTATAAAGCCCATGGCATAATGTCTGATATAGTAACCACACACAAAAGGTTAACTTTTTAAAATAGTGTTATTCATTATTTATAAAAGATTTTCTTCTATTTATAGCTTTCACTTTTTAAAAGTAAAATTATAAACACATGTTCAATCTGCTTGAATCATTTTGCACATCAATTAAGGTAACTGATTTTTCTCTTCCAGTCTACTGACATGAGAAATCACTATACTTTTGAGGTGAATCATTCTTACATACTTTGAAGGCACTTTTAGAATTAATTAAGCCAATATATTATTTAGGAATCTTTTTATCTACCTATATAAATAAAAGGGACCTATAATTTTCTTAAAGTATCCTTATCTGACATTGGAATCAAGATTACTCTGGCCTAATAAAAAGGTAGGTATCTTTTTCAATTTTTCTAAAATAATTTATATAATGTCATAAAGAATTATTCCTTGAAAATTTGGTAAATTCTCCTGTAAAGCCAAGATAGCCTGAGTTTTGGGGGAGGAACAGTTTTTGATTATCATTTCAATTCCTTTAATGCTTACTGCTCTATTGACATTCTCTCTCTTTTTTGTATTTCCATGACTATTTATTGGATATTATAGGTTATATTCACTATTTATATTAACTGGACAGTGTCATTTCTATATATATATCTTAAGTATCTTTTATTGATTATGCTATTACAGTTGTCCCATTTTTCCCCTTTGCCCACCTCTACCTAATACCCCCCATTCCCTTCAGCAACCCCCTCTTAGTTCATGTCCATGGGTGGTACATATAAGTTCTTTGGCTTCTCCATTTCCAATACTATTCTTAACCTCCCGTGTCTGTTTTGTACCTACCAATTATGTCTTATCCCCTATATCTTCCCCCACGATTCTCTCCTATCCTGTTCTTCACTGCTAACCCTCCATGTGATCTTTGTTTCTATAATTTTGTTCCTGTTCTAGTTGTTTGCTTAGCTTGTTTTAGTTTTCTTAGGTTCAGTTGTTGATAGTTGTGAGTTCTTTGTGATTTTACTGCTCATAGTTTTGATCTTCTTTTTCTTAAATAAGTCCCTTTAACATTTCATATAATAAGGGCTTGGTGATGATGAACTCCTTTAACTTTATCTTGCCTGGGAAGCACTTTATTTTCCCTTCCATTCTAAATGACAGCTTTACTGGCTAGAGTAATCTTGGATGTATGTCCTTGCTTTTCATCATTTTGAATATTCCTTGCCAATCCTTTCTAACCTGCAAAGCTTCCTTTGAGAAATCAGCTGACAGTCTTATGGGAACTCCCTTGTAGGTAACTTAACTGCCTTTCTCATGCTGCTTTTAAGATCTCTCTTTATCTTTAATCTTTGGCAACTTAATTATTATGTGTCTTGGTGTGTTCCCCTTTGAGTCCAACTTGTTTGGGATTCTCTGAGCTTCCTGGACTTGCATATTTATTTCCTTTGCCAAATTGGGGGAGTTTTCTTTCATTATTTTTTCAAATAACTTTTCTATTTTTTGCTCTTCCTCTTCTTCTGGCAGCCCTCTGATTTGAATGTTGGTATGTTTAAAGTTATCCCAGAGGTTCCTAAATCTCTCATCATCTTTTTGAGTTCTTGTATCTTCTTTCTGTTCTGGGTGAATGTTTATTTCTTCCTTTTGTTCCAAATCGTTGATTTGAATCTGGCTTCCTTTCCTTCACTGTTAGTTCCCTGTATATTTTTCATTTTACTTTGTGTAGCCTTCACTTCTCCCTTTATTGGGTGGCCATAGTCAACCATTTCTCTGAGCATACTAATCACCAGTGTTTTGAACTCTGCATCTGATAGGTTGACTATCTCCCCATCATTTAGCTCTTTTTCTGGAACTTTGATCTGTTCTTTCATTTGGGCAATATTTCTTTGTCTCCTCTATTTGGCAGCCTCCTTGTGTTTCTGTGTATTAGGTAGAATTGCTTTGACCCCCGGTATCAGCACATCTTTTACATTGTCAGCAATGGAACCTTAAGTATTTTCCAGGGCAGGGCAACCCACTTCACCTCTTTGTGGCACTGTAAGTGGGGGAGGGGTCAGAGAGGGAACAATGTCACTTGCTCAGCACTCACCCCATTTTCAATCACTTCTCCCACTTCCCGTAAGTGACTGGAGCCCTTCGAGCTGAGGTCCTGGTGCTGATTTCCTGAGTGGGTGGGTTGGTGTACATTCTAGGACCCTGTGGGCACTTTAAACAGACTCTCCTGAGAGACTGGAAGTTCCTCTGCCTCCAAAAACCCCACTGATTTTTATAGTCAGAGGTTATGAGGCTTTATTTTTCCAGTGCTGGGACCCTGGGCTGTGAAGTCTGGCTTGGGTCTGGGATTGCACACACTCCACTTGTCCCTTCTGGTTTTTATCCACCACATGTAAATATGGGACTCCCTATTCCACCAGCCACTGCTGCCACATTGCTGCCCATCCTTTCCACCCTGGATGCCCACTTATGTCCATCCTACCCATCTGGATGAATGTCACTTCTTTAACTCCTTGGTTGTCAGACTTCCATGCAGTTTGATTTTTCTGGCAATTCTGATTGTTTTTTGTTTACATTAGTTGAGAATTTTTTCTATATTTTGTTGGTTGAGCTATTACGGTTGTCTCATTTTTTCTCCCCTTTAACCACTCAACACTGTTCCTATCATCCCCACGTCAACATTTACCCACCACCACTTTCCTCAGCCTTCTCGTCCCCACCTCCCAACTTAATCCTTCCCCCATTTGGCTTTCTTGGTGGGTCCTTTATGCGTGTTCTTTGGTGACCCTTCCCCTCCTTTACCACTTTTATTCCCCTCCATCCTCCCCTGTGGCACTGTCAGTTTGTTTTTTATTTCAATATTGCTGGTTATATTTTGCTTGCTTGTTTATTGTGTTGATTGGGTTCCACTTATAGATGAGATCATATGGTACCTGTCTTTCGCCACCTGGTTTATTTCACTTAGCATAATGCTCTCCAGTTCCATCCATGCTCTCACAAAGGGTAAGAGCTCCTTCTTTCTTTCTGCTGCATAGTATTCTGTTGTGTAAATGTACCATAGTTTTTTGATCCACTCATTCACTGTTGGGCACTAAGGTTGCTTCCAGCACTTGGCTATGTAAATTGTGCTGCTATGAATGTTGGGGTGCATAGGTTCTTTTACTGGTGTTTCAGGATTCTTAGGGTAAAATCCTAGTAGTGGAATTGCTGGGTCAAAAGGCAATTCCATTTTTAGTTTTTTGATGAAATTCCAAACTGTATTCTACAGTAGCTGTACCAGTCTGCATTCCCACTAACAGTGTATTTGGGGTCCCTTTTCTCCACATCTCCTCGTGAGTGATTATTGTTTGTTGATTTGTTTACGATGGCCATTCTGTCTGGTGTGAAGTGGTATCTCATTGTGGTTTTATTTTTATTTAATTTGCAGCTCTTTGATGACTAGCGATGCTGAGCATCTTTTCATATGTCTCTGGGCCCTGTGTGTGTCCTCCTTAGAGAAGCATCTGTTCAGATCCTTTACCCATTTTTTTATTGGATTGTTTGTCTTCCTGGAGCAGAGTTGTGTGAGTTCTTTATATATTTTGGAGATCAAACCCTTGTCCAAGGTATCATTGGCAAGTATATTTTCCCATACAGTTGGTTCCTTTTTCATTTTGCTAATGTTTTCTTTAACAGTGCAGAAGTTTCTTATTTTGATGAAGTCCCATTTCTTTGTTCTTTCCTTTATGTTCCTTGCTCTAGGGGACATATTGGTGAAAATATTGCTGCTTTGAATATCTGAGATTTTCCTACCTATGTTCCCCTCTAGGACTTTTATGGTGTTGCAACTTATATTTAAGCCTTTTACCCATTTTGAGTTTATTTTTGTGTATGGTGTAAGTTGGTGGTCAAATTTCATTTTTTTGCATGTAGCTGTCCAGATCTCCCTACACCATTTGTTGAAGAGGCTATTTTTATTCCATTTTATGCTTCTGCCCTGTTTGTCAAATATTAATTGCCCATAGAGACCTGAGTTTATTTCTGGGCTCTCTATTCTGTTCCATTGGTCTATGTGTCTGTTCTTATGCCAGTACCAGGATGTTTTGATAACAGTGACCTTATGATATAGATTGGTGTCAGGTATTGTGATCCCTCCTACTTTTTCCTTCTTTCACAAAATTGCTGAGGCAATTCAGTGTTGTTTCTGGTTCCATATAAATTTTTGAAATGTTTGTTCTATGTCTGTGAAATATGTCATTTATATTTTAATAGGGATTGTGTTGAATCTATAAATCACTTTTGGTAGTATGGACATTTTGATGATGTTAATTCTTCCAATCAATGAACATGGTATATGCTTCCATTTATTTGTGTCTTTCTTAATTTTTTTCTTCAGTGTTGTGTAGTTATCTAGTACAGGTCTTTGACCTCCTTGGTTAAGTTTATTCCTAAGTACTTTATTTTTCTTGTTGCTATAGTAAATGGGATTTTTTGCTGATATCTGATTCTGATATTTCATTGTTGGTGTACAAAAATGTTGGTGTGCCTTCAATTTCTGAATATTGACTTTGTATCCTTCCATTTTGCTAAATTCACTTATTAGGTAGAGCAGTTTTGGAGTGGAGTCTATAGGGTTTTCTGTGTAGGCTATCATGTCATCTGCAAACAAGGACAGTTTTACTTCCTCCTTTCCAATTTGGATGCTTTTTTTTTTCTTGTCTGATGGCTGTGGCTAGGAGTTCTAATACTATGTTGAATAGAAGTGGCGAAAGTGGCCATCCTTGTCTTGTTCCCGATCTTAGTGAGAGAGCTTTTATTTTTTGCGCATTCAGTATAATGTTGGTTGTAGGTTTTTTCACGTATAGCCCTTGTTATGTTGAGGTATGCCCCCTTTATTCACACTTTGTTGAGTGTCTTTCTCATAAATGATTGCTGTACCTTATCAAATGCTTTTTCTGAATCTATTGATATGATCATGTGATTTTTGTTTTTCCTTTTGTTTATGTGATGTATTATATTTATTGATTTATGAATATTGTACCATCCTTGCATCCCCGGGATGAATCCTACTTGGTCATGGTGTATGATTTTTTTAATGTATTACTACATGAAGTTTGCCAGTATTTTGGTGAGAATTTTGGGTCTATGTTCATCAGCGATATTGGCCTGTAATTTTCTTTCTCCATTGTGTCTTTATCTGGTTTGGGGATTAGAATGATGTTGGTCTCATAATAACAGTTTGGGAAACTTCCCACCTCTTGGAATTTTTCGAATAGCCTGAGATGGACAAGAGTTTGCTCTTCCTGAAATGTTTGTAAAATTCTCCTGTGAAACCACCTGGTCTGAGGCTTTCGTGTGCCTGGAGTTTTTTGATTGTTGCTTTAATTTCGCCAGCTGTTATTGGTCTCTTCAGGCTTTCTGCTTCTTCATTCAGTTTTGAAAGATATTTTTCTAGAAATTTGTCCATTTCACCCAGGTTTTCAAATTTCTTGGCATATAGTTGTTCATAGTAATTTCTTACAACCTTTTGTATTTCTGTGGTATCAGTTATAATTTCTACTCTCTCATTTCTGATTTTATTTTGGTCTGCTCCATTTTTTTCTTGATGAGTCTGCTTAAAGGTTTGTAATTTTGTTTATCTTTCAAAAGAGCAAGCTTCTGGATTTATTGATCCTTTCCATTGTTCTTTTAGTGTCTATGTCATTGAATTCTGCCCTGGTCTTGATTATTTCCTTACTTTTGCTTGCTCTGGGCTTTGTTTGTCATTGTTCCTCAAGTTTTCATAGATTTAGAGCTAGGTTGTTTATTTGAAACATTTCTATCTTTTTCTGGAAGGCCTGTATTGCTATGAACCTTCCCTCTCAGGACTGCATTTGCTGTGTCCCATAGGTTTTGGACTATTGCATGTTTATTTTCATTTGTTTCCAGAAACTTTTTGATTTTTTCTTTAATTTTATTATTGACCCATTCATTGTTTAATAGCATTCTATTCAGTCTGTATGAGTTTGAGTGTTTTTGAGTTTTTCCCTTGAGGTTGGTTTCTAGTTTTAAGCCCTTGTGGTCTGAGAAAATGCTTGATATGATTTCAGTTTTCTTAAATTTGTTTAGACTTGTTTTGTGTCCTATAATGTAGCCTATCATTGAAAATGTTCCATGTGCATTTGAAAATAATGTGTATTTTGCTTCTTCAGAATGAAAGGTTCTATATATATATCAGTTAGGTCCATTTGCTCTAAAGCATCATTCAGCTCCACAATATCCTTGCTGATATTTTGTTTGGATGATCTATCCATTGTTGGCAGTGGGATATTAAAATCCTCTACTATAAGTGTGTTGCTGCCTATATCTTTCTTGAAGTCCTCCAGAATTTTCCCTATATATTTTGGTGCTACAGTGTAATATTCACCTAGTTGAAGAGCTGGAAGAGGGGTGTGTGTGTGTATGTGTGTGCATGTGTGTGTATTAGGGAAGATGTCAGAGCTTATGTTTAGAACTTAGAATATGTAAGGAGAGCAAATCTGGGTGGAAAACTTTAAAAGAAATCTTTGAAAATTGCTGTGATATCAGATGCTTACTAGACTTAACAGGGTAGATCACATTGTCAGTTATAGGGATGTTTAATTACTATGCTCTGCACGATAAACTAGTATAATATTGTATGTCAACACTAATTGAAAAAATTTTTTAATTATTAAAAAAGGAATGAAAGAAAATCACTATGAGATTAGCTGGTTGTGTTAGGGGATCCTGGTGATAGAAGGTTCTAGAATGTTTGATGTGGGAGAGAAAAGAAAGGAAATCTTTAATAAATACTTGTTGAATAAATAGATAATTTTTGTGTCAATAAAAGAATGAATGATTGCACATTCTCTGAATCCAGATGGTGACACCAAAAATTGTCTAACACATTCTTCAAGATGCCTGTGGGTGCATATTTCAGAAACCACTGATCATCCAACTGGGTCTTTTTGAAAGACAGTAGTACACTTTCAAAAGAAGATTGGCCTCTATTTTTTTTACCCTCAACTCTACAGAAACCATCTTGTTAATGACTCTTACCTCATAACATTTCTCTTTGTTAACATTTAAAACTTTCTTTATTCCAGACTTGTGAGCAAGAGGTCAGATGACTTAGACCTAGTAACTTTAAACTGACCTAACTTGCAGGCAGTGGTTGGAAGGGAAGATAACTTTAAAACCCTTTTCTCTCTTGGAATTAAAAAGTTGTTTTTTACCTTTACCAATGGTGATTTTTTGCTTTGAAGCTAAAATATAAAATAAATTTAATGTTCATTCTTTTCTTGACATGGGAATTTAAAAAAGATGCCTGTAATTAAGGTTTGTTCTATTGTCTTGTTCTCTCTCTCTCTCACCATGCATAAGTGAGTCTTTTGTACACCTGTAGTCTTACGTTGGTATAGGAAGGGGGGATAAATTCTCAGGGTTTGTACCTGAAGTAAGCAAAAACCAGGGCTTAGTCAATTTATTGCTTTGCACACCCGCAAACCTACAGTTTATCTTTGAATATTGATGAGATTTCATCTGATTGTGACACTTCATTTGAAATAATTTGAGGGTCCTGCTGTGGGTAAAGTGAAGTGAAAGATTGAACTTGGGTAGAGCTCTGCCAAATTCTGAATAATCTACCATGGTTTTAGTTCAGAGCTGAATATTTATGCATCCAGAATTTTACCGATCCCAGAGCTGTTACATTTTAGTTCTGTCTTAGTTATTAACACAACAGCTTCTTAAATGAGGCAAATTTCAGTTTAAGTTTGAGGATGTTTAAATCTGTTTTGCAAATCATTTGAACAAAGGGTGTATTCCTCAGAGTTCTCCAGAGAAACAGAACCAAGAGGATGTATATATGTATTTACATATATAAAGAGATATATAAGGAATTAGCTCATGCAATTGTGGAGGCTGGCAAGTCCCAAGATCTGCAGTTGGCAAGCTGTGGATTCTCAAGTGCTGATGGTGTAGTTTCAGTGTGAAAGTGGGCAGGTTTGAGACTAAGGAAGAGCTGACGTTTCTGTTTGGGTATGAGGCAGAAAAAACAACCAACAAACCAATATCCCAGCTCAAAGGCAGTCAGGCAGGAGACATTTCCTTTTATTTGGGTGTGGGAGGGGTCATCCTTTTGTTCCATTCAGGATGATCAGTTATGGCCGACCCACATGAGGGAGGACAATGTGTTACTCAACCCACCAATCTGAATGTTAAACTCATCCCCAACCCCATCCCCCTCAAAGAAGCACTCCCAATAATGTTGCACCAAATGTCTGAGTACCCTGTGTGTCCTGTCAAATTGACCCATAAAATTAATTAATACAAGCCCTGGTTGGGTGGTTTCATTGGGTGGAGTGTTGTCCCATATACCAAAAGACTGTGGGTTCGATTCCTGGTCAGTGCATGTACCTAGGTTGTAGGTTCAATCCCTAGTTGCGGTGCATACAGGTGACAACTGATCCATGTTTCTCTCTCACAATGACATTTCTTTCTCTCTCTCTCTCACTTCCTCTCTCTAAAATCTATAAACATATCCTTTGGTGAAGATTAAAAAAAAGTTATCTAACACAAGTCCACCCCTTGCCAACTTGGCTACCATATGCATCTCTTTAAACCATACTTAATCTCCAAATGAAGATGATAACAAAGTCAGAGTTCTGCCTAACATGATACACCAATCACATGTATGGGTTCAATGTTATGTACTGAATGTTTGTGGTCCCCTCTCCTGCCAATTAATCTGCTGAAGCCCTGATCCCCTGTGTGGCTCTGTTTGGAGACAGGGTTTCTAAGGAAGTAATGAAGATTAAATGAAGTTGTAAGGGCAGGGCCCTGATCAGATAGGATTAATGCCGTTGCGATACTAGAACATTCTCTTG
This sequence comes from Mormoops blainvillei, assembly GCA_004026545.1. Classification (NCBI taxonomy): domain Eukaryota; kingdom Metazoa; phylum Chordata; class Mammalia; order Chiroptera; family Mormoopidae; genus Mormoops; species Mormoops blainvillei. Next base: position 119,618 of record PVJD01005066.1, read on the forward strand.
CAGTTTCTCTCCATGAGCATGCACCAAGGAAAGGCATTGTGAGCACATGGTGAGAAGCAGCCAATCACAAGTCAGGAGGTGGCCCTTGCCAGAAACCCAATAGGTCAGAACCTTGATATTGGTCTTTTGGCCTCTACAACTGTGAGAAAATAAACTTCCGTTATTTAAGCAACCCAGATTAGGGTATTTTGGTGTGGCAGCCCAAGTAGACTAAGACAAAGGAAACTTGTGGATGGAGAGTAAATCTAATCTCCAAGCTTCTTGATATCAGGGGAATTTTTAAAGAGCACATTCATTGCAGGTATCATGAAACATTATTAAATGACATTGGTTATTAAAGAACAACACTGAGGAATAGAGAAATCCTTTTTGACCAAGTGTTTCTATCTGCACATTGAACAAAATAGTAAGTGAATAAATGAGTGAATCATTTCAAATGAATACTGAGCATTTATAAAGAAAATAGTTGAGGGTAAACGGAGGCAGTCTGGCTTCCTCACCCAGGTGTCTGGGTGACTAAGGGAAGCGGTGCCTCACACCCTGAGTGGGCCTGATAGCGCGTGTTCTCACAGCCTTGGGACTGGGTTCGATAAATGGTTCCCATAACATGAAGCGGGTGCTACATTATACAATATTTTGGCTTTCCACTGGCTTTGTTTGTCTCCAGTACTTAAGTTAGGACCTTCTCACTGGACACGCAGACACACACACGCACAGCCTGCAGGTCAAGCATCCCGCAGCTCCGCGCATTTTCCTCCGTCTGCCCAAATCCAGAGAGGGCCTGCCAGGCCTTGACCGGCTGCAACACAATAGTTCATAGAAAAAAATGTTAAAGTTATATTCACATTGTATTCACATATATGTTTTGCAAATTACTTAAAATAAACATACAACAGAGACGACCTTAATTATTTCCCAGACAAGGGTAGTTACATAATTTATGGTTCATTTCCTGAATAGAATCTTATGTGATAATCAAATATGACAGTTATGAGTGCCACTTGGAAAAACGTGTTTTTCATTTATGTTATATGAAAAATATATAATGTATTCTGCTGTGATTATATTTACATGAAATTGTGCATGGATATCAACAAGGCCTCTCTGTCTGTTTTCTGGTAATTTTATACTAGGAGTGCTTTTAAAATAATGTTCAAAGTAATACTTACTTAATGACAAAAGCATCTCAAAGCTGCCGATACCCATCATGCTCTGCAGCCTGTGCTTTATCGTCTTCACGTGGGTTACAGATCCCTGGGTTTTGATGAGCCCGGTGGCCTGCATACGTCAGAGGCCTGCGCTTGACATCACTGGAGTCACACTAAGTGTTTGGTTAAATATTTTTCTACTCTGTTCAAATCATTCACATTAAGAGCTTCCTCTAAAGAGCACAGCTTTCCTTCTTCCCTCCACAGAAGCATAAGTTATGTTGAAGGCAAGGAAATGTGGATTAAAATGGTTAAAGTAGTCAGGTGGAAGAACACTTTGAAAAACTAAACCTATATTTGGAATCATACACTTCATTGTTAAAAGACCATAGTCAGCCTCAGCATTAGATTATTACTTTTTAGCAAAATAATTTGCCCACACTACCATCCTTTCACACTCATGCACAGGCTGTTTTAAGTGCTTCTAAATGGCTCAATGTGTCCTTGGAATTTATTGACTGTCGTATTAAAAAGGGCATTAAATGCCTTTAATGGCCATTCCAGCCCCTTCTTGCTATTTATTATTTATTATGCTATTTATTATTGTCCCACCTGAGAGGTCACTTGGTGCCTGGCATTAGCTTCAGGCCATCAGTGCCACAGGGACCTTTCAGATGAAGCGTAGGGGCTGGGCAAAGATTGGGTTGGAGGGCTATGGGGAACATTGCTGCACAGGTGACACTAGTCCGGACAGTGAATGTGCCCAGTGCCCATTAACTTTATAGTCTTTAATACCTGTTATGGAACAAAAAGTATTCTGTCTGCCTAAAAAGAAAGTTAGAAAGTCCCTGAAGATAAAGGATGATAAATGTTAGCCTTTCTTCTGAGAATTTTCATAGTCATATAACCTATTTGTCATTTTTATAGATTTGTAGCCTAATTATTTCTTTGGCAAAATTTCCTCCTCAGGAACATTCTCTTTCAGATATTCTGACATTTTTCTATCTGACGTTAAGTGGATGGGGAAGAGAACTCCCTGATGTTACGCCTCCTGGCACATCTCAGGCTCTGTGCCAGGTCATTGGCATACTCATTCAGCTGATCATTAAGAAAATATCAATGAGATCACCCAGGTGTCTGGGTGACTAAGGGAAGCAGTGTCTCACAACCCTGAGTGGGCCTGATAGAGTGTGTTCTACACTCTATCAGTTCAACAAATATTTAATAAACTTCTGTTATGCTCCAGGCACTGTTCTGGAGGTGGGAGGTACAGTGGTGAGTATGACAGACAAGACCAGACTGGAGAGGGGAACATCTTCATACATTCAGCCATTGACAAACACTTAGGTTGCTTCCATAGATGTTTATGAATGACGCTTCAGAGACTTTACATTCTCGTTTCCTGATAAGAACGGGAGGCAGTTTCTACAGGAGTGTCTAGGGATGGGTACGGTGGGGAGGCCAGAATGGATCTATCCCTTTGCCTGCTGTGCTTGGCCCCACGGTCAGGCTCTACAGAGAGAAGGCTCCAGGTAGGTGCTACGGAAGCTCTTTTAGCAAAAGATACCTGTGAAACCCGGGGATATAAGCTGTGCTTTGGCCCAGATGGGCAGGATGGGTGCCTAGCTCTAGAGGATTTACCAAACACAAGTGAACACCCTGAGGACACTTTTCCAACAGCTGCTAGGAGTACTGTTATTGATAGTCTTTCATCCAGAGGCAGACAGGCGGAT
>PVJD01005067.1:0-122463 GCA_004026545.1 Mormoops blainvillei
TAATCTTCTTTAAGAGCCACATTTGCAACATTATAAAGAGCTTCGTTCTCGCTTAGACTCCTGAGAGGCAACTGGAGCTGTCAGAGGATGATTCTTGCTTGGTTAAAAATAAAGAAGGAAAAAATCCATCTAAATTGTTAAGTTGCCATAGACTTTTAGAACATAGAAGTTATTTAAAAATTTTAGTAAAAGTACAAAGAGTCCTTGGGGCACTGAAGAAGATAAAAGAATTCTCAGTACACTACACTTTCAGAAGAAAAATATTAAGAATAAAAATAGTTTCCTAACTCAGTCATTCTTTGGGGTTGATAATTTATTCCTGATGATCCCCCAAAAGAGAGGAAGAGGGGAAAAAGAATATACTTGGCTCCCATACAGTTATTATTCATAGCTCTTTTCCCTCATAAAATAATGAACTATTAGATCTCCCATAAAATCCCTTTCAGTAATTTTGTGGTGGGTCGGCATTTTATAATGTGTGTTTTGTAACCAAGAAAATTAAAAAAAAAAAGAAGTGAATCATTTTACAATAATTCATTCTACTGATTTTTATTAAATTTCCAATTCCTAACCTTTCATCCTTTCTCTAAAAGTTAAATAGACCAAATTTGAGATTCTTCTGTTTAGTGTAATTATTAAAATTGAAAGTTTCTTGACTGTCACCTACTGGTGAGAAAAAAAGTGACAGCTTATTTTTACAAGTTCTGTATTTTTCTCAGATTTCCAGTTTGGGTACTTAAGTATTTTACATTAAAAAAGACTGAATGCTGTACAACAGGACATGCAAAATATTTCACATGTTTAAACTCAAATTAACTGACCATAAATTCCTAGTTTTTAAAAACAAAATCTCCCAGCTGGTGTAGCTCAGTGGATTGTGCATCAGCCTGCGAAGCAAAGGGTCGCCGGTTCAATTCCCCAGTCAGGGCACATGCCTGGGTTGTGGGCCAGGTGCCCAGTAGGGGGCGCAAGAGGCAACCACACACTGATGTTTCCCTCTCTTTCGTGCTTCCTTCCCCTCTGTCTAAAAATAAAATAAATAAAATCTTAAGAAAAAAACCCCACAAAATCAAAATGTGCTGTTTTCCTTTTTTACAATTTATTACTTTTCCTAGTATTAGAACGAGAAGTCACGCATTGTCATACCCCAATTTAAATTTTGATTTTATAGACAAGGATGCTAGTCTAACTGATGATAAAAGGAACGCTCACTTCAAGATGAGCCTGTCAAATCAAGCGAAGCACCTCCCTCAGGGTGAAAATCTCTCATTATGAGGGATGTCATTTATTTTATCTTTACAGTCAAATAAAATGTGAAAATAAAAGGAGAAGTCCACTAACAGGTGGCATACACAGTGGCAAAAGTAACCAGAATATTTCAAGTAGTATATTAGCTTGAGGGGGAACATTTATATCTTCAGCCTTTGCATATAAGCAGCACATAATCATTTGTAATTAATGAAACATACCTGGCTTAAAATGTGGCAAAGAATGAACTCCAGGCCAAGTGTCCTCATTTGGCGTTCCAAGAACCTAGTGGAGAGCAGGAAATTGTGGAAACAGACTTATTATTTTCAAAGCACTCAAAATTCTCCAGTGTAGAAAACAGTACACTGCATATGATGAAACTGAATTTTTTTTTTCCATTATCGTGTGCCAGGAATTTTATTTCAGTAAAAAACACACCCGGCTAAAGCGCCACCCAAGATGAATGTCTGTGTTTTAACAAATGCAGCTGAATGAAGTAAGACAAGTTAAATCAGCTGCATCTTATCAACTCCAAACTTAATAAGTAGGTTTAGGACCCAAATGATAAGCTCATCTTCATGGTACTGAATAAGGTATGTCCCTGTCCCTCATGATTCTTTCATGAGCTTCTGTCCTTCATGCCAGTATCAGATGCCTCACGGTTGGACAGTTCTAAGGATTCTGTCATTTCTCACCCCACATCCTCTGAGCATCGGTAAGTTTCAAAGAGGCAGGACAGACAGCTTGGGAGGCTCTTTGCAATTAACATCTTTAATTATGTGATTTATAGGTTCCTTGTTGTCCCTAGACGTCTTCCTTTCTTTACCCACACTTCCACCTGCTTTCCCCGAGTGCCCTTCTATCACTACAGTGCCTGATCTGGGTAAAGGAATTAACGTCACCGAATGAGAACAGTGGAATCAAACGGTTCAGAGCCCAAATGCTGGAGTCTGTCTTGCACCCCTACTTACTTCTAGTTATGGAGGCTTGGGCAAGAAACGATTGCACTGAGCTTCAACTTCCTCTTTCGTAAACTGGAGGTGAGAACACTGCCTGGCATGCAGAAAGTACCACGTCCCTGTTAGATATTATTCCGAGCACCCACAGAAAATGGGGTCGGGTGAGGGAGGTGCTGGCTGTGTGGGAGAATCTCATCCACCTACTTTTTCCACAGGGACTCCAGGTCACGGGAGTCAGTGCCACATGCTCTAACCCCAACGATCAGGAACCAACACGAATAGTCGGAGGCCAGAAAGGGCAGGAGATAAAGCCAGGAGCTGGCTAAACAGGAGGAATGGCAGGGTTCTGGGAGGAAATGAGGCATATTCGCTTCAACTCTGAGGATTAGCAGGTACTTCCAGGCAATAAGGAAATAGAGAGCTCTGATTATTTATGCATTTATCTTGGGGGGGGGGGGACAGGGACCTCAAGTCAAAGGATGGCACACGTACAGTGAGCGCTGGCCTCCCTGCTTCCCATCTGGTGAGTCGGGGTGAAACACAGACCTTACGTTCCTTGCTGAAACACTGACTGAGTTCAGGGGAGTGGATAACACAATTTTTCCTCAAAATTGTGACTGCTTAATTCTGCGAGTACTAGTTAACACTGACATTCATAGGCAGATCAACATAAACAAGGCCACACTACTGATGCGCGGGGTGGGAGTGGGAAGCAGAAGAGGTGAGGGGGCTAGGAGAGCTGCAAGACAGGAAAGGAGATGCAAAGAGACACGGGGTCTGACACGAACAAGGGCGACGACAGTGTCTCTGGAAAAGCCATTCCCTGCTTTCTTTTCACTAATTCCAACCACGATTTCAAGAGAGGGAGACCATTAGGTGGGCGGGCCAATCAGGGAAGCTCCATGTGAGGCTCGCACTGAGTTCCGAGGAAAGACAAAGGGGTTCGACGGCACTAAACTTGAGCAACTAAAGAGAGGAACTTTCAGCTCAAAATCATGACTTGATCGCAACCAGGCCATCAATGTGAAACAGACACCCCGAAGGTTTTATAAACGATGAAAAGTCCAGCCAGGACCTGAATTTCGTTCTCTCACGGCTAATAAAGGCGTGACTGCTACCCTGGCTGTTATGTTTCTAGAATGTGTGTGTTAGCGGAGTTTTTTTATTAGGCACTACCCTCATCCAGATCCCGGGAGCTGTTTCAAAGTGATTATCAAACATTATGGCCATCTCATAAAATCTGTTTGCAAAGAAAAAATATATGACTTTTTTATGAGTTATTATAGCATTTGACTGATGAGATTCCAGACCTCAAATGCTTCTCTTGCTCACATCCCCTGGGCCACTGGCACAGGAAATACAAGCTGGACAGCGAGTGGGCAAAGGAAAAGAAGGATTAAAAGTCAATTCTGCTTCTTATAAAAGCCATTTTGGGAAAGACAATTTGGGTAAAATATATGGTTAGAGATGATAGGGTAGTTGTGCAATAGAGAAAGTGGGTGTGTGTTGTCTTTGATGTCAGAATTTCATTTATATTAATCAACTAAGAAATTCCACTCCGACAACGCTTGTAAGTTAGAAAGGAAAGATATTCTCCAAAAGCCCCAAACAGTCTTTTGCAAATAAAACAGTTCAAAAAAAAGTTGTATACAGTGTGCCATCAACATTTCAAATGTGGTTACCACATCTGTAAATAAGCATGTGAGGCCCAGTTTAATCTTTTAAAAAAATCCTCACCCAAGGATATGTTTGTATTGCTTTGAGAGAGAGAGAGAGAGAAACATCAAGAGGTTGCCTCTCATACATGCCCCCACTGGGGATTGAACCCACAACCTTTCAGTGTACAGGATGATGCTCCAACTGAGCCAACCGGCCAGGGCAGGCCTGGCTTAATCTTAAAACAACATGCTCTGATACACTAAAAACACTTCCACATATTGACTTAAGCACTTCGCCTTAAACCTGTGCTGTGCTTTACACATCCACCTGTTCGTTCATTGGTTCGTCTCCTCACCGGGCTGACATTTACTGTCCTGGTCACAGAAGACAGGCAGGGGCCTGGGGTCCTGCCTTGAGGTGCTCCTATTCTGGTGGGGCAGGTGAACGGGGGCAGTGCTGAGCTGTCCTCCGTAAGCAGAGGGAGGTAAGCGCACAAGGCGGGGAGTCTACCTGAGGGCAGGGAGAAAAGCTACATTGGAGAGATTGTTTGTTCAGTGGGAGAAGGAACACTGACTAATGGTTGGCCAAGTAAAGAAAGGGTGGGAGTGACAGGATAGTATTCTGGTTAAAAGGAAAAGCTTATGTTGAAATACTTTCTCCAAAAACCCATGCTGCTCATGCCCCCATACCTTCTCACTAGTTTCCTCTTCTGGAATGTCCTGCCCCTAATTGGTCTGCTTAACTCCCAGCTCTGATTCTAACTTCAGTTCAAGGTTCACCTTTTCCTGAAAAACGTTCTGGGTTCTCTGGTCCAAGTTATACGTGGTGATCTTTGTGATCTCTGAGGGCTCTTTGCAGGCTTTTGTAAGACCTACCCACTGCCTCATAATTGTTAGCTTACCTGTCTGTCTTCTCACTGGACTGTGGGCCGCAGAGTGGAGACCGTAATGTTTGTCTTTGGATCCCTAGTGCCTACCGTGTTCCATGCACTCAGTACACATTGACTAAATGAATGAATGGAGTTTCTCGGTAACAGTGTGAAGTTGGTGTGACTCAACTGTAGACAAGGTTATAGGACGGGAGGCTAGGGCCAGAATCAAATCCAAAGAAACTCTATTTTATCTGTTTCGGATTTTCCCAAAATACAAGTCCCATGACCCACTGGGGATTATACATTTCATTCAGTATAACATCAGCATTTCTCAAAAGAGGAAATAAAGAGAAAATACCAGAGGGCCACATACATGGTAAAGACACCCAGTGTTTTATGAAACTTCTGTTCAGGTTGTATGTGTGCATATGTGAGCGCACATTGTGAGTCCTGATGCAAAATGCCTTTCTTACCATTTAAAAGCCATTCTATAGGGAACAAGGAGTCATTAGCTGAGATCAAGAATGCAGGTGATAAAGCAAGCTGGAGGGCCGAGGGCAATGAGTTTTGTTCTGGGCCTGTTTCATGTCAGGAATGCCTTGCAGGTTAAGAGCGGGATGAGTAAAGGGCAGTCAGAAATACCGACAGGGATCTGAGGAGTGGCATTTAAGATGCAGAAAAACATTTGGAAGTTTTAAGCATCTGTAGTAGTCGTAGAAAGCAAGTGCCAAATTACAGCAACAAAATGGTTTTACTTCCCTATAGTCATAACATGCAGTTCCCAGAAGACTGTCTCTGTGAATTCTTGGACTTTTAGTATCTGTTAAGAAAAACGAGAGGGGCTCTCACCTTATCAGCAACGGTTTGCACTGCCTAACCCTGATGAACTAGGATTTAATGCCCTCAAATTTACTCTCCCAGACTTATCTATGCGCTGACAGGTATGGTTTAAGTCTCACTAATCGTGATGGCCTCTGTTCAGCGGCAGAGGGGGATATGAAGAAAATATTTACTCTACAAATTCTGAACTTGTAGAGCTCAGAACTCAAGAACTACTGTTTCTCAGAAACATTTATTTACCCTTCCAATTTTTAAAAATCTTTATTGTGCTTTTTTTCCATTACTAGTTAGTCCCTTTCTACCCCCCAGCCCCCAGCAATCACCACACTGTTGTGTGTCCATGAGTCCTTTTCCCTTTTTGCTCAATCCCTCCATCCCCTAACCTCCCCCAATAGCTTCCTGTTCTCTATGAGTCTGTTCATTTTGTTATTTGATTCCACCGATGGGTGAAATCACGTGGCATTTGTCTTTCTCTAACTGGCTCATCTCACTTAGCCTAATGTTCTCCAGGTCCATCCATACTGTAACAACGGGTAAAATGTTCTTTTTTATGGCTGAGTAGTATTCCATTGTGTAAACGTCCCATAGTTGTTTTATCCACTCATCTACTGCTGGACATGTGGGCTGCTTCCAAATCTTGGCGATTGCAAATAACACTGCGATGAACACAGGGGTGCTTCTGTTCTTTGGAATTAGTGTTTTGGGTTCCTTCGGATATATTCCCACAAGTGCGACTGCTGGGTTTACCCTTCTAAAGTATTAATCGTCCCACTCATTCTCACATTGGCTCTTCTTTGCCTTGGCCCAGACCCTGGGGCTGCTAACGTGAGTCCACAGGCTTTCCCTGAGCAATGCCCAGGGTTTAAGCAGAACAAGGAATGCTAACAGCTCTTCCAGGACAAAGTGGTTAGAGGGTCTGTGACAGGGATTCTGACCAAGCGAACGCAGATAAAGCTGAGTCCCCCAAGTATGTCCCGCTGAAGTGACGTGGAACGTGCCGGGCCCCCTCTTTAGTTTTCCGTTTGACGCGATGGGCGCTCCACAGGGGCGCTGATGATTCCAAACCCACTTAGTGGTGAAGCTAAAGAAATGCAGAACGTCTAAATAAGTTTTATAATTTTTAAACAGAGTCCCTGAAAGCCCACAGATGCCATGCGTCTCTAAAATGATGGTCGTTTCACTGGCTCCACTACTTTAGGTTCTGGAAGGTGTTTTTTCTGGTTCCTCAGCGAGATGCTCTAAATGAAGCCTGCGAGGAGGCTCGCACAGCTCGACTTGGCCGCTACTCGCTCCGCTCCAGAACGGGTGGTATCACGTTCAAAGATGAGCCAGAGGGAAACCAGGACTTCCTAACGGTTGTCCTGCCGTGTGCTCTTTATCTAGAAAAATAACTGTCAAGTGGAGCTGGAATTCAAAAGCAGGTTGGCTTGACAAGAATGACTATGCCCTTAAGAGCTGTCCAGCACGCTCCCAGGAGGAGGAGGTAGAGAAACGTGGCTCAGGTGGTGTTAAATGATTCACAGCCACTGATCAGGCTCTACAGAGAAGATCTGGGGTTTCAGAAACCAGGTTTTTCAGTTTCCCTCTCCCTCCAGTCGAACACGCACAGGCACGCATACACACATATACATATATACCTCTTCAGTAACTTAAAGAAAGACATAGGAAAATGTCGTAATTCTCCGATGACACAAAATAAAAAGAGATGTGTAATATTCTGATGGCTGAGTCAGGATTAAAAAAAAAAATTGGTCAGGTTGGAACAAGTGCCTGAAACTGACACAGGCAAACTTAACACCACTAAACATAAAGTCCAGTACTTAGGTTCTGTCAATTAGCTTTTCAAGATGGGAAGACCTGGCTGGCAACAATTTGTGTAAAAAAAAAAAAGACTCATGTCTTTCAGCTGAATACAAATTCTGTGCGACCACCCAGTGGGTATCAAAGGAGACTGGGGTGGGCTGACTTTAAGGAGGCCTGTCGTCCCCACCTGCTGGTGTTCACACCCTTCCCCTTGAGTGTGGACAGGACTAGGGACTAATCAACACAATATGACAAATGTGACAAGATGTCACTTCTGTGATTATATTGTGTGAAATGTTAACTCCCATTCTGCTGGGAGAGTCCGCCTTGCTGGCTTTGAGGGAGCAAGCTGTCATGCAGGAAGGACATACGACAAGGAATTGAATGTGGTCTCAGCCAACAGCCAGCAGGAACCTGAGGCCCCCCATCCAACAACCTACGAGAGAGTGAGTGTTGCCAGTGGCCACAGGGGCTTGGAAGCGGGCCTTTCCCCCGCTGACCCTCAGGCGAGATTGCAGGCCCAGCTGACACCTTGATTACTGCTCTGGAAGCCCCGAAAGCAGATCACCCGGTTAAGCCAGGCCCGGACTCTTGACCCACAGAATCTGTGAGCTGATAAACATGTGTTGCTGTTAACACATTTTGCAGTAATACATTTATGCAGCAATAAACAACAAATACAGATTTAATCACTGAATCATATCATATACCAGGTGCTGCCTATAAAAAGGGGCAAAAAATAAACAAGGCAGTCTTCTACAGGATGTACCCAGAAAGGTCAGGGGATGGTGGACTGGAAATGTTTACTCTCGATGAGACGGGGACATCACCTTGAATAAATCAAGTACTGCAAAGTCAGTGCGGGATGGACGTATGCTGTGCTGAGTCAAACGGAAAACAAGGGCGAAGGGGTGAAACATTAGTATACAACAAAGAAGGGCACTCTAATGGCAAGAGCTGTGTAGAAGAGAACAGACAGCCATATACGCTTTAATCAGCGCTAAGGGTTAGACGGCACCACATTTTGTATTCAGATATAAGAAGAATCAAATTCTGCCTCCACAGACACATGGGTCCCCTGCAGTAAAATTCTGAGGTAACACTACAGCAAACAGTTTGGGCGGTGAGAGGAGGTCATGCACTACATCTGCCTTTGTTTTCGTTTGTCCTAATTAGGGTACATAAGGAGAAGTGAGTTGAAAAGGAAAAGGGCGTGACGAAATGAAGGAGGGCAGAGAAGGTATGAATGAAACCTTTCCTTCCCCATTTTCTATCCAAAGTAAGTATCAATGTTTATTATTTTGCAGAGGACCAGCACAATCAATGGAAAATATCAAAATATTTTCTAGGAGAAAGATAAACAAAATATATGCACATATGTGGTGTGTGCATATATAAACACACACGTCTATAGTTCCTCTCTTCCATCATTCCCTAAGGCTTAAACTTAAGTGCCACTAGACAAGGGGTTAGACTTTGAACTGTTCATCTGGGCAACAGCCAACAGTGTACAGGCGGATGCAGAATTAGAAAAGCAGCTTTAAAATGTTGATTCGGGATGTGTTTCACAGGGCAGCCGAACCCGTAGTGAGACTCTGCGGAGCAGGGCGCTTTACTGAAGAAGCGCCAGGAGGGGGAGCCACCGGACCGAGAAAATGAAAAGCAGTTGTAGTTTCAGGATCTACATGAACGTTTAATCAGCCGTTCAACTGACGGTGCCGGAATAAAGATGGTGTTTCCAAAACGTTGTGCAGTTTTCGACATGGCAAAGGTCTAGATGAGAAGTAATCCAAATAAGGAAAGGATAGCTCTTCGAGTTCTATTTTGAGTTCAGTTCACCTACTAGAAGGTAAAGGTCTGGCTTAGTGGTACTTGGATGCACATGGGAATCATCTGGGAAGTATTAAAAAAAAACCAAACAGATAAAAAATACTAAAGACTAGGACACACCCCAAAGATTCTCATGTAATTGGCCAAGCCGCAGCCTAGGAATATGGAATTTTCTAAGCCTCCCCAGTGATTCTAATGTCAGATAAGGTTGGGACAACTGACTGGCCCCATGTACGTAGGCAATCTCTGAGAGGGCCTCAGTTTAGTTAGGTGGTTTACAGATTTTTTATTTTTTTTTGAAAGCCTTTGGCCTGGATCCAGAGGGCCACAAAAAGGATGAGAGAAAAAAAAAAAAAGAACAAAAAAACAGTTGACTATTACAGAAATTAGAAAATGCTCTTCATTGGAAAATTCTGCAGCCATTTAAAATGTTGTCCTCAGACTAAACTTTCATTTGTTTCCCCTCTCTTTGCTCCTGCTGTTTCTATTCTCTGTTTCTCTAAACGCTAACTCTCTCATCAATTTCATTCTCAGCTCAACAGCTTCTCTTCTTTTCACTGAGTGATGCCATTGTGGCTGCAGGCTTTCAGTCCCTACGTGTGCGCTGTGTGGGCCACGACGATGGATATACAGGTGCATGTCGCTAAGGAGCCAAGGGGTAGAGGCTGCGGAGGCTAGAAGGGCCGATGTTGTCAAGTGAACCTCGGGTGATGTGTGTGCACACAGAAGTTTGAGAAGCACTGCTTCAAAAAATTCATTCTAACTGGATTTTTAACCTAAAAAGCACAGGCAGTACAAGGAAGTCAGGGCTACAGGTCCACCTTCATCTTCATTTGTTCAAATAGCATTTCTGGAAAGGAGAGGTTGTGGGCAATTTCAAGTTCAGCGGTATGGGCAGCTCCTATCAGAAGCTACTGCCGGTGACTGCTTGCAGGACTGGCTCAGCAGTCTGTCAGCCAGAGCTCACCCCTCAGCACCTGCCTTCCTGTCCTTGCGTTAATGGTCTTATACCCCAGGCGTCTCTCATGGCAAGAGGCTTCGGGTCATTTCTGGAAACTTGCAGGATAGAAAAGTGATAATTTAAAAAACACTGAGTTCATCCACTGATGCTCTTTACTTTAGCTGCAAACAAGGTCAATTAAAATTCCATGGCATATATGTGCCATATATGACACATAACACATACCCAGATTGACCGCCATTTTCTTTTTCTTGAATGAAAGTAGTTTTCCTATCAACCATGGGCAATTGTGCTATTGGGAGACACGAAAATGCAAAACTATAGCTTTTGCCCAAAAAAATGTAGTATTATAAGTATTTATGACATTAAAATTTAAAATTAACATTCCCATGTTAATGGGAAGGTATTAGTTTCTTGTGGGTGCTGTAACAAATAACCGCAAACTTGGTGGCTTAAAAGAACAGAAGTTTAATTATTTCAGAGAGGTTCTGGGCTTAGAAGTGGGAGATCAATTTCATGATCTTGGGTTGAAATCAAGATGTCAGCAGGGTCATCCTCTCTCCCAGGCTCTAGGGGAGAATCCGTTTCTTGATTCCTCCAGTTTCTGGGGCTAAGAGTGTTCCTTGGTTTGTGGCCACATCACTCCAGTTTCTGCCTCTGTCTTTACACTGCCTTTTCCTTTTCTGTATCAACTCTCCTTCGGCCTCTCCCTTATAAGGATACATTTAGGGCCCACCTGGATAATCCAGAATAATCTCATTTCAGATCCTTAACTTTATCCCATCTGCGAAAAACCTATTTTCCAAATACAGTAAAATAAGGTCCAGGAATAAGGATATAATATCTTTGGGTGTTCTCCATCCAGCCCACTACAGAGTAAAATTCCCATTTACAACATATTATTTCTAAGTGATACTCAAAATGGATTATTTATACACAGAAAACAGGAAGTATCTGTATCTATGAGTGAGTTTTTGTTTTGTTTGTTCATTTATTTTGTTTTTGTTTTTTTAGATTCCACATACAAATGAAATAATATGGTATTTGTCTTTCTCTGACTGACTTATTTCACTTAGCACAATACCCTCTAGGTCCATCCATGCTGTTGCAATGGTAAGATTTGCTTTTTTATTTTTTTAAATGGCTGAGTGATACTCCACTGTATTTATGTATCACCTATTCTTTATCCAATCACCTATTGATGGACACCTAGGTTGCTTCCACATCTATGCTATTGTAAATATTGCTGCAGTTAGTATTTAGGATTTCTTTGGACAGATACCCAGAAGTGGGATTGCTGGGTCATATGGTAGTCCTATTTTTAATTTTTTGAGGAATCTCCATACTGTTTTCCATAGTGGCTGCACCAATTTGCAATCCCACCAACAGCGCACAAAGGTTCCCTTTTTTCCACATCCTTGCCAACACTTGTATGTTGATTTTTTGAGGATAGCCATTCTGACAGGTGTGAGGTGGTATCTCACTGTGGTTTTAATTTGCATCTCTCTGATGGCTAGTGCCATCGATCATCTTTTCACATGTCTATCGGCCACCTGCATGTCCTCTTTGGAGAAGTGTCTATTTAGATCATCTGCCCATTTTTAATCGGATTGTTTGTCTTTTGGTGTTAAGTTGTATGAGTTCTTTATATAATTTGGATATTAACCTCTTTTCAGACATATCATTGGCAAATATCTTCTTCCATTCAGTAAGCTGTCTTTCCATTTTGCTGATGGTTTCCTTCACTGTACAAAGGCTTTTTAATTTGATGCAGTCCCATTTGTTTATTTTTCTTTTGTTTCCCTTGACTGAGAAGATATATCAGAAAAAATTATTGCTTAGAGCAATGTCAGAAAGTTTATTTGCCTATATTTTCTTCTAGGAGTTTTATAATTTTGGGTCTTACATTTAAGTCTTTAATCCATTTTGAGTTTATTGCTGTACATGGTGTAAAAAGTCATCTAGTTTCATTTTATGCAAAAGTATCCGTCCAGTTTTCCCAATACCAATTATTGAAAAGACTGTCTTTACGGCACTGTATATTCTTTTCTCTTTTGTCCTAGATTAATTGACCACAGAAGTATGGATTTATTTCTGGGCTCTCTTTTCTGTTCTATTGATCTATGGGACACAACCTGGACTCGTGTCTGGTGCCCTTCTCACCCTGTCACTCAGATGCTGGTGCGACATTATTAATACGGTTGTTAGTGCATCCCCGTTGACCCCTGAAGCAAGTTGTGCGTGCAGGGCCAGCAGGGACTGAGAGGCTGAACTGAGTGGTCAGTCCGGTGGCCTCCTAGCTAAGTGACTCCGTTCCTCCCAGCTGGTGCAGCTATGCTTCTGCAGGTCTACTGGACCCACTTAGATTGATTTCAAAGTCAGGAAGTGATACTCCTGTATTGCTATTTACTAAGAAAACCAATTTTGTCACTCATTCTTATTTGATCCTGACAGTCACAGAAGAGTTCTTTTCTCAAACCAAAGAGAAAAGAATGTATTATTGTTTTTTTTCCTGTGGACCTAGTGCATAGAATTTTGTTTTAACATAAGAAGCCCTCGTGAGCTCACCACGTCAGACAAGAGCTGGGTTATTTAACTTCTGACAACCACCAGTAAGCTCCATCCTGAATCACGTTCATTATTCTTTCTTTTTTATATAATTTTATTGTCCTTGCAAAGAGTATAAAATATTTTTATTTTAAATACAAAATATAATGCTGTGGCTGGTCTTTTTTAAAAAACGATTTTATTTTTAGAGAGAGGGGAAAGGAGGGATAAAGAGAGGGAGAGAAACATCAATGCGTGGTTGCCTCTCACATGCCCCCAATTGCGGACCGGGTCGGCAACCCAGGCATGAGCTCTGACTGGGAATCCAACTGGTGACCCTTTGGTTTGGAACTCAATCCACTGAGTCACCCCAGCCAGAGCTAACCTGTTGGGATTATTTTTTTTAACTTATATTGCTAAGATTTATTCAAACTCTTTTGTAACTATTTTGTGAATGAAATATTATTCACCCACTCTCTTACTGATGGGCTCTTGTGCTGCTTATAAGTTTCTGCCCAGGATTCAAGGAGGAAAAATTGCATTATATAAAAATGGCAACTTGAAAGCTCATTAGCCATCTCATTATCCCTTTACCACCATAAAATCCCATAATGAAAAAAAATAAAAGATTGGCTCCTAAAATGGGGCTGTGTTCCAACAGTTTGAGAGCTGTCGGGGACTCACAATACATTTTCCCCAAAGAAAAGATTTTGTATGTGGCGGGTGGTCCCCTGGATGACGCACAGAAGGCTGTTACACTCACAACAAACGAGAAAGCACTGCACAGCCAAATCGCCCTGAACGACAGCGCTTCCGGTGAGAGTGCAGCCAGCAGAGAAGTCGCAAGGCTCCTTCAACGGAGGCAGCTGGGGAGCAGGACAGGGCTCCTGTCCCTAAGGCTCCGCACCAGCCCAGAGCAGGGACGGGCTGGCCTGAGGCTCGCAAGCCCATGGGGAGGCCGGCATGGGACCGAGGTCAAGACTACAAAGGGACCTATGACTTGGGAGAAGTGACAAGAGCTCTCATGCAAAGGGTGAGGGGTGGTCAGCATCATTTTCTCTGCCTTTTTGGCCTGGTTAATAGGGGCGATGTGACAGCAAGGTGGAATCCAGAGGCTGTGCTCATGGGGACGGGCTGAACTTTCTTTCTCCGCTTCACAGCCTTTTATGTCTTCTTTCACAGAAGCAACTACTTGCAGTTAGGATGGGGCACTGGAGAGGCAGAAAAGGGGGCTCCTGGAAGAAGTGGAGAGTACTAAAAGGGGTGCCCCCACTCCTGTGCTGTCGTGTCTGCAGTGGCAGAGCTGGGTGCGGGGAGGGAGAACAGGACCGATAGGGCTGCGCCTATCCTGGGAGTATGTAGGTCAGGGCCCGTCTGGAAAGGAAATCCATACATTTACCTGTTCTAAAAAAAGATGCTGCTATTTTCAGAGCTTTGAATGAGGTGTGCAGGAATATGTAAATTACAACTAAACCTCTGGTAAGTTTACTAGCAGAAAGGTTGTTTAAAAATTTAGGTCAAGAGAGTTCTATAGTATGTGCTACATGGGCAATATTTTATTACAGTTTTTGCAACTATATATTCTTTGGATATATACAATTACAATTTCAATGTATGCTTATATTACATATTTATTCATAAAAAATGCTGCAAGCCTGTTATTGACAAGGTCTCTGCTCTGGACACCAGGATACATCTATGGAAAAGACAGTCCCTGACAAAGGGACTATCTTTCATGATAACAGATCTTCATGATAAGCTTTAGGTCCACCAGCCCCAGAAGCCCACTCCCAGTCAGGAACTCTCCATGCCACACTCTCTTGACAACTGATGTGGGATACCGCGGACTCACCTACAAATGGGCTACTTATTTCTGACCAATTCAGAGGGTCAAGAAATGGTAGGGTACTAATGCTGAAACTTCATATTTATCACCTAAAATGAGTAAATCAGAGTTGAAAATGAGGGATTCTCTCTGGAAGCATGGCGGCCACTCGGGTCCTGCCAGCTGTGGATGCCCCTGCCAGCCACCTGAACGAGAAGGGAGGTGGGGATCAGCAGGTCTCTGGAGAACACCGGACTGTGGGTTCCTCATCAGAGACACCATGAGTTGGGTGTAACTTTCAACTGCTGTCATCCTTGAACGTAAATGTTAAACTGGTGTTCATTTAGCCTCATCGGCACTAGCTTATATTATTACTGTGAGCTCTCTGGTTAACTTCACATTATATATATTTTTCACATATTTTAATGCACTTCTGCATTAGTGGCATATTTGGCCAATTATTTTCCAATAACTAGAAATGCCTAGTTATGCATTGTGGGCTATATATGAATCAGCTAAGAGACGAATGCAAATGGAGACATATACCTATATCTTTCTCATTCCTTACTATTTTTTTAAACACTTGTTTCTATGGACTGAGTATCTGTGTGCCATCTCCCCGCCAACTCATTATGTTAAAACCCTAACCCCCAATGTAACGGTATTGGGAGATGGAGTCTTGGGAAATTAGAATTAGATTCCATCAGGAAGGTGGGCCCTCATGATGGGATTAAGACGCTTATTTTTAAAAAAAGGAGGCATAGGATCTCTCTGAGCACACCCTACAAGCAAAGCCGTGTAAAGACATAAGCAGGAAAGGGGTTCTCGCCTAGAACCTCACCACGCTGGCACCCTGATCTTGGCCTGGCAGCCTCCAGAGCTGTGAGAAAGAAACGTATGTTATTTAAGCCACCCAGTCTATGATATTCTGTTAGAGCAGCCAGTACTGACTGAGACACTATGTACTGTCATCTCCACAGTTAAACAGGAAAGGGCGAAGTTGGCAACCAAGAGAGCTTTGCCTGCTTGCCTGGCTATGCCAAGGAAAAGAAGGTGAGGGCCTGTCCTGCAGAGCACCAGGTGAGAAACACATGAACTCAATTTTTCCCGCATCATGAGAGTGCGGACAGGAAACTGCATAATGTTCAGAGGGGCTAGTGGAAGAGGCTTCAGTGTATATGGATATGAAATGTGATACAATGAATAATAAACCCTAAATAGGGATTTCTAATTTACACAAGATATATACAAATAACATCTGGAACAGGCTGAGTGACTGGCAAGGGTCACACAGCTAGTGGTGATGGTGGGCAGAGGAGAGAAAGGGTGGTCTCCAGACTCCAAAGAACTAAAAGGTTCCTACTGGAACGTACCATAAAAATAATTTAAACACATATGTTGGCCTTTGATCATGAATTTTATCCTCATGTGAAGGATAAAGTTAAGACTGAAGATACTCAGACAAATCAGGGGTTGGGCCAACAATGCACCTCTCTTCCTGGTCTCCACAATACTTCCATAAGACCATCCTGCTTTGTTATTTCTTGTGAAGTGGTTTTCATTCGGGACTATCAACACAGCACAGAACATTGCCTGGATGGTTTATTATTTTCAGTAAAGGATAAAGTTGCCCAAGAGTTAGGAATCTCGACGCTGACACAGCATGGGCTCCTTACACAGCTGGAGCTGTTGGCGGCCGCTGCCCTTCCTCTGGTCTCTCAAGAAGGCAGCAGCTCATCATCCCTCTCCATGGCCCCATTCTGCCACTGACAGGTTACAGGGGACGAAGGACAGCCTTACAAGACAGCCCGTCAACAAACAGGAGCAAAGGGCCAGTCCAACCCAAAGGCAAAGCCATCTAATGATCACATTTACTGAAAAGGCTGGTAACAGTCCTTTCAAGGAGCTCGCCAAGTTTTAAAAATATTCAGCCACCTCCATCCTACAGTTTCTTATGATTAAAATAGGCTCCAGTACAACAGGTTGAGGAATGGAGATTAGGGTGGGTGGGCATTTTTGAAAGATACAAATTTAGGACTTTGGCCAATGACACTGCTGCCTAAGAGTACTGGGGATTCAGTCTTTTAGTAGATGTGAAATTAAGTTCAAAAGAAGGAGAACACTCATTGCCACTTGCAGTTTCCTTATGTTGTGTTAGAGACAGTGCACAGGCAATTAGCTCCAAGTCTTACTTGTACAAGACTGTCCTCTGCAGATGCATTTATAGGCTATACTGTAATTTACGAACGGGGCCATTGTGTCTTTCTTTCTCCTATCAGCCTTGCCCGCAGCAACCATATGATCGAGTCATGCACAGTCCCTTAAAGTACCAGACTTGGGTCCAAGAACAATCACCATAATTTTCAGCACTTTCTCATTCCATGTATTGTACTATGCTTGCATGCATGCTACTTAATGAGACTTAAATCATAAAATTACTGTCCTCTACTAAGTTTTTCACTGAGGAAGCCTTAAACCACCTCCTACTTGAAGTGACAAGTGTGGTTTCTCCAAGATGCCTTTGAAAAGAGACGTTTCTATTTTTGGAAAATCTGCTGCTAGAAACCCATCTCTTCCTTAATTAAGGCTCTTCTGTCATTGACTTTAGAATTAAGAGATCTGAACACAGTGGCAGGTCCAGCTATAGTACAGAACAAAGCAAGTGAGTTTTGTTATAGTGCGTTCATAATATAAAGCAGAATTTGATTCTCTTATGAATATGTGCTATGGAAAGTTCTGTCACTAGATTAGAAAGAAATGCTTTAAAGATACACAGATGCTTCCACCCCGACCAAGAAAGCCTCACTTGTTTTAGATGACGCCAGCGGCAATGCAGGTGAGCCAACAGAACACCTCATGACACAGACCCCTGGTTCTCAAGTTACTTTAAAATTATTCAATGTCATGTGCATTTCAGGCCAGTTTGCAGTGAGGGGAGGGCAGAAAACTCTTGGTTGGGCACAAGCAATGCTTATGGTTATAGACTTCAGGGGGGCATGACAAAGAGTACCTACCTCATTGGGCTCCTGGTAAGAAGATTAAACAAGGTAATACATGTAAAGTACTTAGAATACCATATGACACACAGTAGGACTCAGTGAAGGTTAGCTGTCATCACTGTCATCACCATCACCATCATCATCTTTCTGATGCCTTCCTTTGCTTCTGAAAGACACTCTTATGGTTATGGGATAATAACGCCCATGACACAATATTGTGAGAGTCACTGAGATAATGCATAAAAATGCTTAGTACAGCATTTTGTTAGCTAATAGTAAAAGTAATAATAAAAGTAATTTACCTATCCATTTTCCCATTGTTGGACTTTTCTAGGGAGAAGTTTTGTGTCCTTGTGACAATTTAGCAACTCTGAGAAGGCTAGTTTCTAAGCCAAATGATATAAATGTTTTAAAATTTTTCTAATGTATTCTGTATAATCATTAAGTCAGCTTATAAAATCCCATCAATAGTATGACAGTACTTCTTTTTCCTTGCCCAGAGTAGGAATTATCAATTTGAAAATTTTCCCCTGAATTATGTAGTAACGTATACAATCGAAAATACACACATTACAGATTTGGCTAAAGCTGTGACAGTCAACTGGATGGGCAGATCACCACCACCACTACTAAGACCAAGAAAAGTCAAGCTTAAGTTTCATGTTACAATGTCATGCAATACATGTTACTGTAAATCCGAAAACAGACTTATGAGGCAGCAGACAGCAATGCACTTGCCGTAAGGACGGTACATCATGCGCCCTTCAACAAATGAACGGGCCTCAACGGGAACACGTATTCCACTGTGTGAGAAGGTGGTGCAGTGCTGTGAAAACTACAACCTCGTGAGGTATGCAGTGTCCTCAGCAGGACCAGAAAATCAATAAAACCCACGGTTCACATGCTCCCAACAAAAACCCCGCGGTTAGTACTTTTGAAGGATTCAGTTGTTTCATTAGGTGAAAAATGTCTCCATCAAGGGCTTAACATGTTGAGGCCCCACAGAGGTCCTCCTTCCTGCCACATGGCCCCAGTCTTAAGCGAGACTGCAGTGAGAGGCTCCAGCGGGCCTGGGAAGGGGACGCAGCTTCTCATTGGGCAGGAAGTGGTTCTTCTTGAGAGGCTATCGGTCCAGAAAGAGCTGACAAACTTCATCTTAAAAATACAATGGAACGAACTAAAGGGGATTCATTCTAGTCATTTCCTTTTCATCTTGAACATGAATGAAAAAACAAAAACAAACTGCTAACGAAAACATAATACACATGCCTGCGGTCTTGTAATAACTAGATACCCAGATCTGCATTTCAGTGCCATCTCCAGACAGCTCTGGTGGACTACATAATGGGAACACGTGTGCCTCTGGCAGGAGAAAGCCAGTGCTGGGGTGGGGGGGCAAGAGGCAGCTTTACTCTGTACCACTTTGTAGTGTTGGAAGTTTTAAAAATCATGCCTGTTTTTAATTATTTCTTTAAGACACATGATAACCATGCACATAAATAAATATCTAAAATGTATTGGGACATTTGGCAAGCTCTGTAGACATCTCCGGTTGTCACGATGCGGGGTGGGGATTGCACTTAGTGGACAGAGACCAGGTTTGCTGTTAAACATCGCGCAACGCGCAGGCCGGCCCTCTAAATACCCAGCTCAAAAGGTCCACAGTGCCGCCGCTCTAAATCATGGGCCTTTGCACAGAGAACATTAACACACAGAGTCTGAATTATACAAACAACTACTGATGTTGCCTCTTGGCTCCTCACGGCTCCAGACAGAGAAGATCATCCAAAGGGAGGAGGGAGGCTGCACACCCCGCCAGCCTCCACAGCCAAGCCATCTCCTGCCTCTCTGGGGAGAAACAGCTTTCATCAGTGGCCCTTAGCAGGGAAAGCAGTAATAATCGCAAGATCTGGGCCTGTTCTGTGGCCTCAGGAAGAGGCGGCCATAAAACCTGCTCTTCCTGGGCTTATGTGGGTAGGAGAGGGCGTTTAGGGGCTTTACTGCCTCAGTTATTCATGTTTAAGCAAGTCTGGTTAAAAGTCTATCACACTTTTACCTCTCAAACATAGACTAGCACCTATACTCAAACTGCCACGTTACATAATTCAGTGGCATCATCCAATGATCTATCTGACATCCCTAGGCTTCAGTTACTTTAGGGACAGTATGGTGACCCAAGGAGGAAACTTTCTTATAAAGTACTATTTGCTTAGAGAGCCTCTGGTCTTCCAAAAGATCCCTGACAAGGCAACCCACGAAACCGCACGTCAGGAAGTACTTAGGGAGGTTCCACGGACAGCATCTTAATGGAGGAGTGGCTCTTGCCTCCTTAAAATGTAGTCTGTTTAGGTTAATTTAAACCTGTCCCGATAAGGTGCTCTCTCTCTCTCTTTTTAAATCAGATATCTTGTCCTTGTTCATTTTCGCATTACAATGTACTATCATAAAACCACATAATGTTTGAGCTGAAAGCAATCTTAAAAATCATCTAACAAAATCCTCATATTTTACAGATAACAAAATAGTTAACACACAGAGGAATTCCTTGGTAGCCAGCATTGCTCTGAGTTACTTCAATTAATTCCTTTATCCTCAAAACCACCTCATGAGGTAGATATTAATAACACCCCCATTTTACTGATAAGGAAACTGGACACAGAGAGGTTAATTCCCAAGTTGTGGCAGACAGAATTTTAAGCGACCTTCAGTTAGCCACGCCCTTGTGTAAGTGTCTCCCACCACATGCGGGCAGAAGCTGTGACTTGCTTCAGGTCAATAGTACCTAACGATAGTGACGGAAGAGTCACGCCCCATGATTAGATTAGATTGTGTAAGACTTTACCTAGGCCGACTTAGTAGTCTGAAGATTCTCCCACTAGCCTCGGTCTGTAGGAGCTGAGAGCTAACAAGAACACGAGGGCATCATCCCCATAACCATGAGGAAATAAATTCTGCCAACCACATCACAAGATGAAAAGAAGATCCCAAGTTCCCGAGAGGAATGCAGTGCGGCCAACACCTAGACCATTGCTTTGTCAGACCCTGATCAAAGGAGCAGCTATGCTGCTGCCTGGACTCCTGACCCACACAAACTATGAGGCCATACATGTATGCTTCTCTAAGGCATGAAGTTAGTGGGAGTTTGTAATGCAGCAGTGGAAAAATAATAGACATGCCCAAGATCACAAAGCAAGTAAATGGAAAAGCAGAATCAAACCCTAGCGGGCAGCCTCCGCTAACCACAAACACCAGACTGTTAATAATGGCAATCTACGGGGCTTGGAGAGGGGGATTATATTACTTAGCCTATTTAATTTTTCTTCGTTTCACTTTTTTACTCTCTGACACGTTACATACTCATGAACGCATGTACACACATACACATTAATTATTTTCTGTCTCTCTGACTAGAACATGGAATCTGCACAGACAAGGATTTCTCACTACTTTGTTTACCGTTGTATTCCCATCACCTAGAACAACGTCTGGCACCATGTGGATGGTAAAATGATTTGCTGAGTGCCATGAATGAACGCAGTCACCGAGAGGCTGAGGCTTGGAGACTTGTCTGAAGTCCCCGGATGGTTCGTGGCAAAGCCAGATGTGGTTGAGTGTATCACTGGTCTTGATTCCTCGCCCCTTCCTATAACTGCACCCTCGACGGTGCGACTGTGTGGCTCCTCCATGGCACTCGCTCTAACCTGGCCACAGGCGTGGGGCTGCGTGCGAAAGGGGTGGTTACGAACTTCGAACTTAGGAGGTAACGCCGGTTTCCACTCCCCCTTCATGCACTTCTGCCAGTGCCAGAGAAAAGCATGCCCTGATTAGCCCACTGGTCCAACGAGAAGAAAATAAACGCGCGGGGCAAGCCTGGCCTGAGCCTGTCGTTGATGAGCTGAGTCTGAACCAACCAACCCCAGCCAACCCAGGAGCACTGGGAGAAGAAGTCATTGTTTTTCAGCCACTGGACTCTGAAGTTATGCAGCATTATCAAGGATGAGGAAGAGCTCTTTGCACTTCTAGTCCACCCGACGTCTTTCTGCCGTGAAATTTCACACAATGGCCTTATGGGGAAGAAAGCCCTAAGCAGTAAAGGAAGATATGATCAATGCTTTAATAATCCCTTTGTTGGCTATAGGAAGCTTGGTGGCCATTACACTAAAAGCAACTTTTAGGATAGGCTGTATCAAAGATCATAATTTGTTTCTTAATAAAACAAATACATAGATACCCTCTTGAAATTAAGGTGCTACAAAAAGAATTACACAGGATTAAAGGGAGAATGGAGGCGTGAATTGCCGCCAGGAGTTCAATAGCTAAGAAAGCCCGAGTCAATGCAGAGCTGACGATGGTTAATCACCTGCTTTCAAGATCTGAAAAGACTAAAAGGGGCTTGAAATTCTGTAGCCTGGAGCCTCTGGCTATACTTTAAAATACAGTATTATTGTCCATACTTCAGTCAAAAATTGAAAATAGATCAAAGCTAGGTCTATTTGGTGTAATTTCCCCCTGGATAAGGTGTACAAGGAGCATCAAAGCTTAATACTACAGACATGAAAGAAGAAATGCCATAAAGCTGGTAGCCGGACGGAGCTGTCCACTCCCAGCGCAGAGCCAGCCCACTGGGGCTGACGCAGACAATGCAAGTGGAAGGCCACTTGGCCCAGAGGCTGCCATCTCCCTGTCAAAGTCAGAACAGCAAAGTCACTCTCACTTCCTGGGGAGGACTACACCGCAGGCTCTCTCTGCTACAAGCTCTCTCTGTACATTACCTTCAATCACCGCAATAATTGTAACAGGTTAGGTACTCTTGGGTCGATGATGCAGACAAGGCTGAGAAAGTGAGGTCTGCTCTATGAAGACAAAGAGCTAAGCAAATGAAGAAGGAGGAAAAACAACAGAGACCTCTGACACCAAGGCCCAGGTTCTTTCTGCAACATCACAACACTCCTGACGTTTCTGAACAAGGATGGCTTCCTTTCCTTTCCCTTTCTTCTTGCTTATTTTGTATTGAGGACTGCAAATTTACCTAGTGTGTACCTACTCATCATTAATGTTAAGAATTATGTCATAAATTCACTCAGAAATACCACTGTCTCGTTGTTTAGGAAACAACGCCACAGTTATTTGTCTATCGTTTGCCAGCACAACCTTGGGCTGATGGAAACACAATCTACTTTGGTTTCAAGTCCCGAGATTGGATGAAGCCGCTCACAGCACGGTTCTTTAGTTATGGAAATAATTTGGAAGGCTGGCTGGCTCCTGCACCCTGGTGGCCCTGTAATTCAAAATGCGGTGTTATCTCCGTGCACAGATTCACTTGCCTACAGAACACGAGTAAGAACAGAATACAACAGTGTTGGCCCCTCCCAACAGAGTTGTTTGAATGCAGAACCCTTCCAGAAGCTCTGACACTCACGCATCATAAAGCACTGCTCTTCTGCCCTGCTTATGTCAAGCACAAACACCTATTCAGGCAGCTGAAGTGATCGGTGACAGCAATACACCGACCAAAAGTCCAATACTCAGGAGGGCATCACCAAGCCCTAAGTCTACTGCCAAGCTGAAAGTTTATAGGAAAGCTGACCAGGAAATGTCTTGTTTTCAAAGGGCTCCCCTCTCTAAAAACTTTAACTTTCGTCTTTAAAATTTTTAATGAAAACATTATATGCAAACAGAATAATAATAATAATAAAACAGTATATAACATTATTTGATAAAAACTGAGTCTTTTAGCACAGGTGCAGTCCTGAACCCTGTAGGAAGCCTCCATCTGGAAATAGCTGTGTGCCCCGGCTGGACATCACGTTACACCCATCTGTTCAGCAGAACATTCTCCCTTCCTTCCACTAATGGACACTTAAGGCGTATTTTATGCTTTGCTTTTTTTCTTTTACATATCATAAAAATCTTTCCATACTGTAGGAAACAGTGGGGAACAATCTCTTTTCAAAAGGTCAATCTCTTTTGAAAAGTGGAATGTATGTCACTAAGAAACATTAACTTCGGAGAAACTAGACCCGCGTCCTTAAGCCATTTTTGCTCATTACAAATGGATTCCGGCAGATAATGCGAAGAAAGGGAACCACCCTGGGCACCCGAGAACAGAGCCCTGTGCGGATTTAGGCTGCTTTCTGCCTTGATAGAAGGATTTGCTTCTTATTTCCTTTTTCTGCTTTTCTTAACAGAAACAACAGGTATATGGACGTCTGTGGAAGGCTTTAACAAAGAAAAGTCACTTTCTGTGCCTCCTCGGACACTCAGTATGCACATCTGCAGTTACTATAGACAATGCTTTGTCATTCCAGAGCTTAACAGATAAATAAAAGTCATACACACACACATACCCCTCCCACTTCTGTAGAATTTGGTCTCCAAAACCTTCAAACCTGCCATAAATGATGAATATAAAAGGCATCTTGCATATAGTAGCACTGGACTTATCACAGCAAGGCCTGAGATAACGTGTATTTAGGTCTCAAACACACCTGCAGTGCTGCTTCTGAGCTGGCTGGAGATGGGTTGGGTGAGCAGTGGAGGGGTGGTGAAAACGCACAACTCACATTTCAACGGAGGCTGACAGTCCCGGTGGAGCCAGGTGGCACACATTAAACAGAGAGAGTGTAATAGGTAAAGAATATAAATGAATAAATGTAAACATCTGTCTAGTGGACTGCACCACCTCCGGTAATGGTTTGAGGGCTTGTCATCAATCCTGGAGAGCATGTTTAGAATAGTCTTCCCTAAAATTGACGGAATCACAAAATTCAGTCCTTGAGGCCTGACGGGCTGCCCGAAATCACGGTACAATAAGAAACACGTGTGAAGAGAGACTGGCAGACACATGTAAGAGTATTATGGTTTTTCTCGCAGCGAAAACAGGTCAAGATTCAAATCGAACGTCACAAGAGCAGAGCTCTGACCTGTAGGTATGTAGCCATCAGGGGGAGGCTGCCTGGAGGGCTGCGTCTCCCACGGGCAGCGCTCCGTCGCCCCACGGCACCCCTCCAGCCAGAGCAGGAGGGGTCTATTTATTTAGCGACCATCAGAAATGGCCTTGCTCGTGTCAGGTTGGTAATCTATGTCTGGAAAGCCAAAGTTCTGCGCTAAATGCTAACTGAGATCTTATTTCCCATTACTGTAAGTGGGAGAAATGGTGACATGCTATACGCCAACCTCAGCTCCCCTCAACCCCATGATCAAGTCCTCAAAATGTAACTAAAACATAGTCATCGACTAATATATATCACCAACTATCAGTTTTAGAATATTTCCTGTAAAAGCAAACAAATGTTCTCCGGGATGTTCAAATACATTTGTGTGTGTGTGTGTGTGTGTGTGTGCGTGTGTGTGTGTATAAACACAGACCTGGTCTTACCTGTATTCTAAGAAGTAGGGTATGAAAAATAAATAAAGATGTATTTGACTGGAACAAAAACGCTGTCTAATGGGAAAAGAAATGCTGCCAGGCACAGCTACAGCTATTGAGAGCAACACTGGGGCGGACGGCACAGTCAATGGGCACAGCCTGTGTGATCTGAGTCTTGAGTAAAGAGGAATTAGCAAAGGAAGAGCTTCCTGAGGCTGCAGATGCCACAGTGGCAAAAATGGATGGAAAGCAAGAATGTGAATGAAATCAGGGAGTGCCTCGAGGAAGGGGTGATGGCTTCAAATGAACCCTGAACAGTGTGACTCAGTTGCTTGGGCGTCATTCCACAAAGCAAAAGCCTACTGGTTGGATTCCCGGTCAGGGCACATCCCTGGGTTGCGAGTTCAGTCCCAGGTCAGGCACGGATTGATATTTCTTTCCTCTTTCTCCCTGCCTTTTCCTCTCTCTAAAGACAGGTAGAAAGAAAGAGAGAGAGAGAGCACGCGTGCACATGCAAGCCTGGTAAATAAGGGAGTTCAGTAGAGAGACTGACCAGATTTGATTAAAAAAAGGACAACAGGCATGAGTTTGAGTCAGACAGAAAGAGAGTGAAGTGCCTGGACCTCACCTAAGCAGAAAAGACACCAAGGCGAAAGCACAGGAGACTACGGCAAAGTCCAGTGACACATTGCCCAGACCACCCTCCGTTAGATGAGGACGGCAATGCTAGGAGAGAGATATACTAAGCGTGTTAATAAATATTAGTGACAGTGGACAGGCTTTTCAAAACTTAGTTTCAAGAATTATGTGTTTTAATGTGAATAAAAAACAAATCAAAGATTTTGATAGCTGAAAAGGGCCTTCACGGTTGCCACGTTCAACAGTGAAACTTTATAAATGGTTGGTCCATACAGCCAGGCGAGCAGGCACTCGGGCCCTGCCACCCGAGACAGGCTGTCCCCTTGCACGTGCTGGGCATGCACCACAGTGGAATTTAATACTTGTACCTCAAATGAAACAGGACTGTTAATAACAATAATGACAACTAAGCCTCACCAGCAGCTAACTTAGTTTAAGGATAATTAACCTATGATAAGTTTGCTTGAAATATTGGTTCAACACAGAAAAAAATCCCTCTGCTTTGTTATACTATTGCCACCTCTACATCACATTTAGCCTGGTGATAATAGACAGTCTTCTAATAAAGATCTGAAAAAAAAAATCATTGTATGCAACAGCATATTTAATGCTGTAGTGTTGGTAACATTTATAAAAAATCGAGGAAAGCCCTGGCTGGTGTTGCTCAGTGGACTGAGTGTCAGCCTACGAACCAAAAGGTCTCTGGTTCTATTCCCGGTCAGGACACAATGCCTGGGTCGCGGGCCAGGCCCCCAGTTCGGGGCATGCAAGTGGCAACCAGTCGATGTTTCTCTCACACATCAATGTATCTCTCCCTCTCTTTTACCTTTCCTCTTCCCTCTCTAAAATTAAAAAAAAAATTTTTTTTTTAATCGAGGAAAGAAGAACATAGGCTAGACCATCATTCTAAGCCTGAGCTCATGTTTTGACTCCAAGAAAAGAATGAGAAGCTCACAAAGTGTTCTCTATTTCTGTTCTGGACGGCCTTTGTGTTTTAGTTTTCCCATGTCTATAATAAAGCATTGAGTTACAAAATAGAAAAACACAGAAAATCCCTGAAATAGAAACTAGTTTGAGAAAGCAAGGGAAGGCAAATAGTAACAGCTTAATATAAGCAAAAGGAAGTCTTGCAATTAAATCACATTCCCTTCTTCCCCAACCCTCAATTACTCTCGTATCAGGACTATAGGTCTTAAAACTTGGTCGACCTAATGTGTGACTTCAACTCGCACCACTGAGCTATGATAAACTGAAGGCAAAGTTTGGTGATGGGTCCAGCAGAAGACATGTCATTGAGTGTGATGTTTTAAGGTTATACTATCTTGACAACTAGCAAAAATGTCACCAGCTTAAACACTAGAAGGGTTTATGTGAGATGCTCTCCCCACACATGTAACTATAAAAGAAAATAAAATTAGGTCACCTACTTTCCAGTCCAATTTTCTGAATGCGAATAGCTATTACACTATCACATAGACCGGTGCAGGGCTAGAAACACTCACCAGCCTTCTCTCCTATGCAGAGTTAGTCCTCTTTAGATTGAGTCTAAGTTATATGTTACCTCAAAGTAATCCTGTTAGATAAGGCTTGTGATTATTATAATCCAACACTAAGATTCTCCTAACTCAGGACTGCCTTATCTTACTTCAAGGTAAATCAAGAAGAAATAACAGGAATAAAACACCACAAGGATAATGAGACTGTGTGGTCTATAGAAAGAAAGATCTTTCTTAAAAAGCACTGGAGAATTAAAAGGACAGGAACTTACGTTCAACCAGGCTGGAGTCATTTATGAAGAACGGAAGCTCAATATTCTCAGTGCTAGCATGACGTTTCAAGAGGAAAGGAAAAGAAAAGGGCCCTGGGTGGTTTGCTTCGATGATTTCTAGAATGTCTTTCTTTAAAGCTTGACTCAGTTTCTGGGCTTGTAAAATTTTGAGAAGCACAGGATAAAAAATAAAATACAAAGCTCTAATAATGGGTAGAAGCCAATGGACATAAACAAATAACAATCGATGGCCAGAAAGCAGAGCGCCAAGTAGGAAGGCAGCGAAAGGTAGACTAGTTCGACAGCAGCTGATGTGGAGGACTGTCTCTCGTTGAAGGACAAATCGGAAGCCCTGGTACAGCCTCCCCGGGGGAGGCACTGGGTAGGAGCCTGGAAAGAAGAAAGCAAGGGAACAAAGAAAGGGGTGAGTTTAGCTTTTGTTTACCATGTAAATCTGGGCCTGTGTTTGGGGCTATGATAACTCGAGGCCTTTCCTGCTGGCTTGGATCAATCAGGTTAGGTAATAAATTACCTAGTTTCATTCCCATGTTAATTCTCCTATTTGGCAGTGCTGGAAGAAGGTAGAATTCAGAGGCACTGGTGCCCTAAAACTGGCCAAGGCACAGAGTAACCCAGGAAAGCCCTGCTCAGAAAGGCTCTGATGCCTGCCGTTTCTAATTTACTGCCATGTCTTCTCAGAAAGTTACATATTTTTCTTTCCCGTGCACACCACCCAGTTATTTGTATGTGGATCTATGTGACTCTTCATAGTCTCTCCTTGAGGAATATTCACTATATACTTAGCAGTACGCTAAATGCTCGAGGACCTGAGGGAACCATCGCCAACTTTCAGCCTCAGTCAAACAACAGAGATCAAATTTCCCCTCCTGCCTGAAACAACTAAAACACCAGTGCAAATATATGATATGACAGCTCTCAAGTACGTAAATATCAGGCCATAAAGGACAGTGATTACTGAAAGACAGAAAACAAATGAGATGAAATCTACATTACTGCTTGGAGAAAATTCCTAGGTCACAATGCAGAGAGAAGAAAGGCAAGGAGAGCACAGTAACCTTTCTCAGCCGAAAACATGCAGCCGACAATCAAGGGAAGCAAAGGCTGCTAGAAGTTGTAGAGCAGACTATCAGGGAGGGAAATCAGTACTGTAATAAAACTCTGACGATCCTGAGGGTTCACTTATGTACCACTCAGCGCTAGGGAAAGAACTACTCAAACGATTGAACGGTGCCCAGAGCTCACACAGGCTGAGAAGAGAACATATTCCCAAGAGTCAGCGTGGAAAACCTCTTCATTTGCAAAACACTGTTTAGAGTATTAAGAAGGATCTTGCTTCAGAAGTGGAGGAAAATTCATCGTAGGCTAAACATAGCTGGGGGTCTGCCTATCAAAGCCTGAAGGCAAGACCTGAAGGAGTCTTGACCTGAAGGAGCTTGTTGATTTCACAGGCAAGGTGAAGAATATTTTTGGACTACAAAAATACATCGCATTGGGAAAGAAAAAAAATCACAACTCATGGCACTGAATAAAAAAAAAGAAAGTTAGTGGTCATAAAAGAGAGAGGGAAATAAAACTTATAATGAGAAGAAAAATCAGTCAAAAAAGCAAACTGACCCGGAAATGACAAAGATGGCAGAATTTGTAAAAACGGAAAGCTATGGAAGAGATAAAAAACAAACTGCTACACATAAATCCTACCACATGTGACATAAAAAATGCACTGGATGAGATTAATGACGACTCAGACTTTAAGAAGAAAAGATGAGTAAACTTGAAGACACAGCAGCAGAAATGCTCCAAACAGAAAAACATGAGGAAAAAAGAAAAATGTCAACTGAATATCAGTGACAATAAGTGAATCAAGTGGCCAAACAGACATGTAACTGTAATTCCTGAAGAAGGTCGGTAGAATAAAATACCTTTAAAAACAACAGCCAAAAGTTTTTCTAATTTGATACACACACAAATTTGATGAATCCTAAGCACAAAAGTAAAGCAAAAACCACATCATAATCAAATTATTTAAAACTAGTGATGAAGAGAATATTTTAAAGGCAGCCAGAGACAAAAGACACAATACATGTAGAGCAACACCAAAAAGAAAAATAGCATATTTTCTGTCCAAGACGATGCAAGATAATATGATCATCTCAACAGATGAGAAAAAAACACATTTAACAAGATCCAACATCCATTCTTAATAAAAACTCTCAGCAAAGTAGGAACAGAAAGAAACCTCCTCAATCTGATAAAGGGCATCTGCAAAAATCTAACGCTAGCATCATCCTTAATTGTCAAAGATTGAATGCTTTCCCCTAAGATGACCAAGAAACCAAGACAAATATGTCCACTCTCACCACTTCTATTCAGTATTGCACTGGAGGTTCTAGCCAGTAAGACAGAGCAAGAAAAAGAAACAAAAAAACTACATGTTGGAAAGGAGGAAGAAAACTATTCTGAGATAACATGATTGTTTACATAAAAAATCTATGGAACCTACAAAAAAGATGCTACTAGAACAGGTTGAATTTAACAAAATTGCAAGATATAAGACCAATATGCAAAAATAAATTATATATTTATATACTAGCAGTGAACAACTAGCATTTTAAATAAAAATACCATTTAAAAAAGCATAAAAATATTAAACAATGATAAATCTGTCAAAAGATGCATAAGACCTGTACATTTCCAATGATGAGCCTCTGGTGACAGAAACTAAAGATGATCTGAATCAAGGTAGACATTCACTATATTTACAGACTGAAAGATTCAAGATACAAAAAATGCTGGTTATCTCCAAACTGACCCATAAATTCAACATAATCCCATTCAAATACTCAGTAAGTTTTCCATGTAAACTAACGGGAAGATTCTAAACCTCATGGGAATGCAAAGGATCTAGACAGACTAACTAACCAACTTTGAAAAAAAAATAAAGTTGAAAGAATTACAAAACCTGACTTCAAGACTTACTATGAAATTACAGTAATGAAGACAGCGAGGTATTGGCATCAGGACGGAACAGCACAGTAATACACATACGTGGCCAACTGATTTTCATTAGGTTGCAAAGACAATTCCGTGGAGAAAGAATAGGCTTTTCCTTTAGTCTTCTGTTTTCCACAAACGGTGCTGAAACAATTTTATAACTCTATAGGAATTTTCATTATCCCTGGAACCACATATAAAAATTAACCAAAAGTAGATCAGAGACCTATTTATAAAATAGCTGTAAAATTTCTAGAAGAAAACACAGAAGAAAGTCTTTGAGACCGTGAGATAGACCCAAGATTTCTTTGGACTTCATCAAAATTATGTACTTTTGCTCTTCGAAAGAAACTGTTAAGAGTGACAAAAAGGCATACCAAAGAATGAGAGAGAAAAAATTGTAAAATCACATATCTGATAAAAGTTCTCTATTCAGAATGTATTTTTAAAAACTCTCAAAACTCAATTGTCATAAAAACTAAAAAGTGAACAAAAGGTTTGAACAGACACTTCACCAAAGAAGACATATGGATGGCAAATAAGTACATAAAAAGATGCTCAAAATTATTAGTATTAGAGAAATGTAATTAAAACCATTATGATATCAGTACACACCCATTAAATTGTATAAAATTAAAGATGTAGAGCTGGAACTCTCATACACAGCTGTTGGCAATGCAATACAGTACAACAACTTTGGAAAACAGATTGGCATGGTTATTTTTCGTTAAACATACCCCCACCATATGAGTTAGCCTTTCCAATTCTAGGTATTAACCCAAGGCAAAAAGAAGCACTGTCCATATTAGAATTTATTCATAACAACTGTATGGAAACAACCAAAATGTGAACAAGCGAATGGATAATCAAATGGGGGTATATCCATAACCTGGAATACCATTCAGCAATAAAAAAAACTGTACTGACATTAACAACAACATAAATGAATCCGCATAATTACATACACTAAAACACACTAGACTCCCCTACTCAACAAAAAGGGAACTACGTACTCTGTATTTACATTTTATACAAAATTTAAGAAAACGCAAACTCATCTGTAGTGACAGAAAGCAGATCAGTGGTTGCCTGGAGATGGGAGGGAGAAAAGGAGGAGGAAGGAGGGAATACAAGGAGGCATGGAGGAACGCTCAGGGATGATGGGTAGATTCGCTAGCTTGATTACGGCAATGGTTTCATGGCAAAATTTATCATGCTGTATACAATACACGTAGCCCGTCCATCACACCTCAAAAGCAATTAAAGTTTTTGAAGATGGTCATCTTCAAAAGGTGAAAATGTAGCATAAAATGCAACTACAAATTATAAACTCTTGTTCTAGGGTACTGGTTCTAAAACTTTAGTTAAGTCAATATCCCCTTTTAAACACACAATCCTCATGCCTTCCACATATTTTATGTAAAATGTCACAAGTAATTAAGTATACTGACAGGAACAAAGACAAAGTAATTGAACATGCTTTTTTTAAACTGCAAATTCTCCTTCAGTCACTTGACATGTACCAGTCCCTTTGAGATTATGATTTTAAGTTGTTGTTTTTTTTTTAATACTGCCAATTAGGCATTGGAGGATATAATGCAAATACAAGGCAGAAAGGAAGTAAGGAAGGAGCAAGATTAACAACTAACAACACACAAGAAAAACTTCAAAGAATAACCTCGAAGGTAGTCTGGATTGGAGAAGGTTCAGTTTTGGCCTTATTCTAAACTCGAACCAAAGGCTGTGACGCTCATTTTGTAGCGCTTTGTTCATTTCCCCTCACCTGCCCGTCTTCCTCTCACCCCGGACTCCTCGGAGGATCCCTGCAGCCACACGAAATGCACAATTCCGGGCCACTAGCTGGCTTCGCCACGAGTCAGCAGAGCTTTGCGACCTGTCAGACGAATTCCTGAGGGTGATTACTGCCGCTAATGCCACCCCGTCGTGGATGTTTTCTGGCATTTTCCCTCCCCTGGCTCACATTCCCAGGCTGTCCGTAAGGCCCTGGCGTGCCCCGAATGAGCCCCTCTAGTCCAGCAGTGGCGCTTTCAAAGTGGCTTACGTGTTTTCTGGGGAGGCCACCGCCATCCTTACCTCAACTAACACACAGTGACCACAAAGGCCGCAACTATCACTTAAAATATCTAACGAAATGCCATGTTGAAAGTGGAAACAAATCAGAATGTAAAATGATATTCATAAAAGAATTTTAACCACATAAAATTACTGACAGATGAAAAAAGTTAGGACATGTGTAAAAATGAAAATAAACTAGTTGTTAGGTTTCTTTCCCCTTCTCTCCTGTTTTCACTATCTCTATTGACGTTATATTGTCTTTGTGGGGGAAAAAAAGGTTTGTTGACAGATGTGAGCTTGAAGGCTTTTTCATTCTATTCAGCTGAAATGAATCTGAGGCTTCTATTCATCTGGGAAAAAAGAAAAATAACAAATTTATTTTGCTCCTGTGGTGGGCGGTTGTAACTGTGGTACATTTGTTTGACTGCCAATTACTGGTAACAGTTATCTGATTGTTATACATTTTATAAATATGTCTAGCAGTATTCTGTCTGGGAATGTATAGGGTTTAAGGAAAAAAACTATCATAACTTCATCTCCCATTCAACAAGATGAAGAAAACTGACCCTGGCTAATTTAGTGATATGACCTACACAACTTCAAGACAGCTCCCAGGAAGGGCCTGGTCTGATTCAGTCTCCGGGAAACGATGCTACTGCGGCGGACCGTCTGAGACAGGAAACAAGCTTTTGTTGGGTTTATTCTGAAAGGTGGCAGAACATGCCACCCCAAAGTACGCCGCTTTGTTATACTGATTATTTTGAGCTGTAGGTACCCGAAAAACAGCAAATACAGGGAGAGGGCTTCTCTGAAACCCCCTTATCTGCCCAAGGACACATCCTCCAAAAGGAGCTCAAAGGCCATCGATCCCCGCCCCGGGAGGAGTTTCATCAAGCAGGGAAGATTGACTCTTGTCACAGGACAGGAGTCTAGAAGTTGACACCACACTCAGACGCACTTTGTCATAAACTGTCAAACCTCCCACCTGTTCATCTTTCCTAAAAATCATTTGCTTTTCTCTAAGAGGCCTAAATCTTCCCTCCCTTTCCTTATTAAGAAGGTACACTATTTAAGTCTGAATTCTAAGACACCTTGGGGAGTTATTCATTTTTCCTTGGGCATCTCCCATATATACATGAGGTATTCATGTTAATGAACTTTTGCTTGTTATTCTCTTAATAATCTGCCTTTCATTGCAAGGGCCTCAGCCAAGAGCTCAGAAGGGTAGAGTGAAAACTACTTTTCCTCCTTCACGATTCTGTCACAGGAAAGCAAATCACTGGCTGAACAAGGTGGGTCCAAGTGCCGAGCAGTCCTGGAGGAAGGGAGGGCTGAGTTTAGGGGGAATCCGAAATACTGGCATCAAAGTGGGACAGGAGGGCACATGCACTGTTGCTGATGGGAGTGGAAACTGGTAGAGAGAGTTGGAAACAATGCTTGTCACATTTTTTAGGGAAATACATATCGCTCATGAACACGTACTGTTTAGCACAGAAGAAAGAATATGCATAAAATTTTTACTCAGAGTTACCAGGCAGGGGATTCCTGGGATGCTGGAGAGAATTTTAACTTTTACATTCCCATGCTTCCATAATGGAGTAGCATTCTAAGTGCTCTTTAATTAAATAATTCAGAAAAGATAAGATTAAATAAATTTAAATAATGGAACAGGATATTAATATGGAGAGCAAACGGTAAGAACAATGGGACGTGATCAAATTAAGAAAATGAGTTTGGTTGTACTGCGGTTCTTAGTAAGGAATTTCTGTCAAGGAGAATGTGTAATGTTTTGGAGGGGGGGGAGGAAATGAGCACATGTTAAATGATTTTCTCTCCCCTTCCCCACTAACAGCTACAATTCAAGTTTCTTGATAAATGCGGCTGAGGCAGTGAAAGAAATGGAACAGTAAACAGTGCAGAGAGGGGACCAACAGGGAAGGTGAGTTTCAACATTAAGTTATACCTTTAAGAACTAAAAAGAGCTATGGTGGAAAAAATGTTGCTATTTCCTTTTCAGATTAAAATAGGCATGGTTATGCTAATTATGAACCCCGCCAGCAGGCTGAGTTCCCAGCTGCCCTGCTGTCTAGTCTGGGGCACTACGGCTTGCAGGGTGCAGTCAGTCCGCCTACAGGGGTGGCTGATACCACCTTGTAGCACAGTCTCCGGGGCCAGCCTGTAACCATCACCGCCTCTAGGGTGGGACAGGGCAAGACTGGGTGCCTTTACGAACCGCTTCAGATCTCAAACCGCAGCCGCCCACATCACCATCTGTTTTGTGCCATGTGGACCCTAAAAGAAAAATCCAGTTTGGTCCTAAAAATACTATTCGCCTCCCAAGGAACGTCTCCTCAGGCTCTGCCTCACAGTCTCCTGCTTTACATAACGTTAATCAGAGATGCTAATTCTGTGTCAGGACAGTACAGCGGCCACACCCGGGACTGGAAAACTGTAAACCTTAAAAATCTGCCAAAAGGTGTCATTTTATCCAAGTGTAGCAGTTTTAAATTGCTTATGTTCCAAGCCTCCCTGACCATAAGTTCTAAATGGACTGGAGTCATAACCTTGGACTGGAGTCGACCTTGCTCTTCCTCTGACTCACAAATGTGTGAGACTCTTTTTTTCTCTTATTTAATAATAAAGCTGCCATTTAATAATGAAATGAGCCTACGTATTCACATTTGACTTTGAAGGAAATAAAGCCCCTCAAATTGTTCATGAGTACTCAGGGCAGAAGTTAACCGTTTCCTTTATTAACGTTATGCCCCTCAGCTCCAAATGTACCTCCCACTGCCTACTTGTGATCCTGGAGTATTTCTCCCTCGCCAGCAGGCACGATTTTAAGTTTTGTCAGTAGATGGCGCCGGAGGGACCTTGGAGGAGGAAGGATCTTCGCTTGATCCAGTGGCTAAGCAGAGTACAATCCCAAGCAGAGCAAAGCCATAGCACCCAGTGGCCCTCACCTTCCAGCTTGCCGGTCCTGGCCAGAAGGTCCCTGTCTGCCTGCCAAAACCGAGAGGGGATTTTCTGCTTGCAATGCCCTGCCCTCAGTCTAGGCCTGCTGGTACCCTAGGGGCAGGCTCCCAGCCAGCTCGTCTCGACTGGAAGTTCCAAGCCACCAGCCTCTGCTCTGTGGCTGTGGACCAGCCCCCGGCCAGGGTGACCCGAACAGCTTCCCTGCCACCCAGTGGGCTGAAGTCACGCCTTTCCCAGTGAGATCTGAAACTCAAACTTGGGAATGGAGGTTCCTTCCAAGTTCGTTCCCTGCTTGGGTTCTGTCCCTTCAGCCTTAGGATAGTCTCTAGAATTCTGTTTTATTCCCTCTTAATGGAAAATCTCTTGCCAATAGTTAATAACTCTCTGTATTAAATCCTCCCTGTACAAATCACAGTGTGGTCTCTCATTCCAGACAGGACCCTGATGGGTAGCCATCCACTGGCAAAGGGAGCAACTTTAAGCCTAACGTTGACTCTCACTGCTGCTCATTAATTCCACCATTCAGCTCTCACTGTCAGCCCAGCACCTTGCTCACCAGGTGATTTCAGACCTTCTCCTGGATCCCTTAGACTTCCAGTCAACCATCTTACCCGTAACTAACTACCAGAAGATGACATCAACTGGTACTCATTAAGCAAAAGTAAAAGCTTCCTTCAAAATCCAGATTTTTAAATCCTCGATTTGCCCTCGTATTGACCTCACTCACATTCTTTTCAGGTTAAGAGAAAAAGTCAGTAGCACTACATCAAACTAAAAAGCTCCTGCACAGCAGAAGAAACCACCAACGAAATGAAAAGGGAGCCAGCCCCCTGCGTGGGAGAACATACTCATCGATATGTATCTGATAAGGTGTTAATTTCCAAAATATATAAAGAACTTATACAACTCAATATCGGGAAGACATACAACCCAATTAAAAAATGGACAAAGGACCTGAATAGACACTTCTCCAAAGTGGACATATAAATGGCCAAAAGACATATGAAAAGATGCTCAACGTCACTAATCATCACAGAAGTGCCAATTAAAACCACAATGAGGCAGCACCTTGCA
Organism: Mormoops blainvillei; assembly: GCA_004026545.1. Lineage (NCBI taxonomy): Eukaryota > Metazoa > Chordata > Mammalia > Chiroptera > Mormoopidae > Mormoops > Mormoops blainvillei. The sequence continues at coordinate 36,457 of PVJD01005067.1, forward strand.
CCTGCCAGAATGGCTACCATCAATAAATCAGCAAACAACAAGTGCTGGCGAGGATGTGGGGAAAAGGGAACCCCTGTGCACTGCTGGTGGGAATGCAGACTGGGGCAGCCACTGTGGAAAACAGTATGGAATTTCCTCAAAAAATTAAAAATGGATCTGCCTTTTGACCCAGCAATCCCAGTTCTGGGAATGTATCCCAAGAATCCTGAAACACCAATCAGAAAGAATATATGCACCCCATGTTCACAGCAGTGTTATTTACAATAGCGAAGAACTGGAAACAGACCAAGTGTCCATCAGTAGATGAGTGGATAAAACTACTATAGGACATTTACACAATGGAATACAATGCAGCTATAAAAAAGAAGGAACGCTTACCTTTTGTGACAGCATGGATGGGCCTGGAGATTATTATGCTAAGCTAAATAAGCCAGTCAGAGAAAGTCAAATGCCATATGATCTCACTCATATGTGGAATCGAAAGAACAAAATAAACTGACGAACAAAATCGGACCAGAGGCACAGATACATGGAACAAACTGACAGATCTCAGAGGGAGGGGGGTGGTGGGCACTGGTAGAGATTAGCCAAAGAACATATATCCATATATGAACAGCGCATGGACACAGACAATAACATAGTGAAGACTGGCGGGGGGGCTTGGTAGAGGGGGAAAATGGGGGAAGAGGGGGACATCTATAACAAGGACAACAATAAAAACAAATAAATAAAATAAAGAGAGAAAGTCGGAACTGCCCATCACCAAAAACCCCCCACCCTGCACCCAATTTGACAGAAACACAGTTGTTCTTTATTTTAGATTTTATCAGTCAGGACCTTCCTTATAGTTCTTGCCATATCTTTTCTTTCTTTCAACAGGTTAGCAACAGATTAAAGCTGGAGATCAACTGTGAGACTTCACAACAACACTGAGTCTTCTAGTTGATGAATATGCTACATCTCTCCATTTATGGTTCTCATGCTGTAATTTTTGGAATTGTGCAAGTTCTTGGAAGCACATCCTGGCTATTGTGGGGGGTGGGGAGGGATGTCAAGCAGGTAGGATTTGGGGTCTCAGGATTATTGGTGAAATTTATTTCAAAAAGAATTACATTACTGACTTCTTTGGGGGGAAGCTATGGATACCCTCAGTCCTGCCTCTTGATGGAGGTGGGTGAAGGAGCCCTTCGGATGTCAAGGTCGGGGAGGAGAGGGCCGGACTCCCCAGGGGCACTGTGGCTTCAGGTTAATGCACCTGACATACACCATACTTAGGAAAAATAACACCCTGCATTTATTGTACTAAAATGACATGTCTACTTCTGTGACAGCCAGCCTCCCAGATGGCCCCAGCAATCCCTGCTTCCTGGCATTCCCATCTGTGCCACTCGCGCCTCCCACAAGGTATCAGGGTTGGCCTGTATGAAGAACTGAATATGGCAGAAGTGATACTATGTCACCTCCAAGGCTAGGTTATAAAATGTATTTTGAATTTTTTGTATAATGTTGTACCTAGAGCTAAAATACTGTATTATACACTTAAAATGTTTTTAAAAAGATGCTTGGGGCTCAGCCTTGCTCTGTCGTAAGTTACTCTGGGGAAAGCCAGCTGCGATGTGATGCAGACAGCCAAGTGCCCTATGAAGAGGGTCGTGTGCCAAGGGACTGAGGTCTCCTGTTCACAACCGTATGAGTGACCCGTCTCGGAAGCAGACTGTCCAGCCCTGGGCTAACCTTCAGATGACCGCAGCCCTGGCCACTGCCTTGAATGAAGCCTTGTGAGAGACCCTCAGCCAAAACCACTCGTCTACGCTCATTTGTTCTTTTAAAGTGCTAAGTGTGTGGTTTGTGACACCACAACAGGTAACACATATTCTCAACCTTGAATTTCATTACAAATGACCCTCATCCTAGCACGATAGCCTCAATTTTTGCCAAGCTGGCAAAAACAAAAAGAAAGAAAAAAGAAAAAAGAAAAAAAAAGAGGAATGGGTGACCTATGGCAGTAAAAGCCTGACCAGCCATAAAATGGTAGGCTCTACACTCCGTATCACAGGCTCTTCCATGCGGGTCCTGAGCCCACTTATCTGAGCACCCAGTTCCAGGAGCCCCCATCTCAGCATCTGCCCTTCTTGAAGTCTAAAGAGTGATGTTCAAAGATAGGTAGGCCTCCCCTTTCCGTCCTCTTTAAGGTCAAAATAAAGGCTGCAGGAAACCCTTCCTGGTCTGGAACCCCCACTCCCACTGGGCCCTTCACGCAGGACAGCCAATGGTAGCACCAGCAGAAACTTCAAAAATAAAAGCAAAAATAAATATCCGAATTCTGAAAATGTGTTTCTGCACTTCCTACTTTCAGGCCTACCTACTTCGTCTGCTTTCTCTCCATCCTCCCCTGCGCCCGCATCACAACTTTGAAGACTTTCCTCTCTCCCTGCTTCTGCCCTTTGCCCCTTTCAGTTAAAAAGAAACAAAATTCAATGGCGGGGGTGAGCTGAGACGGCGGGACTCCAGATGTCTTCAGACATAAGCTCCCCAGGGTTGAAAGGATCCTGCCTGGCCTAAGTTTATATCCAAGGGCAAAAAGTTCTTCATTAATCACATGAGTTAAGGTGTTGCTGGAGCCAAGGTCTAAGTATCATCTTCAGGATCCATGACCTCATCCTTTTAATCTAGTCCAGGGGTGTCCAACCTTTTGGCATCTCTGGGCCACACTGGAAGAAGAAGAGTTGTCTTGGGCCGCACATTAAATACACTGCAACACATAATCACAAGAAATTCTCATAACGTTTTAAATAAATTTACGATTTCATGTTGGACTGCACTCATAGCATCCTGGGCCACACACCCGTGGGCCGTATGCCCGCGGGCCCTGGCGGACCCCCCTGCCTGGCCCCATTCTACAGACGCAGAAATGAATCCTGCTTAAGCATGTCTAATTACAAAGAGAGACAAGACTCAAAGTCAAGTCTTCCCATAAGCAGTACAGAGATCATGAGCTTTCATTCCAGAATTTATCTAAAAAAACCTCTGCCATACTTCCATATTTACTATCTATCATGGCTTGGCATCATAAATTCCATAAATTTACTATAGACGGTTATGTTACATCACTTACACTGGGCTTAGACACAGTGTAATGCGAAGGGAAAGAGCTTTGAGGACAGCGACGGCATTTAAGCTGTGCTGGCCACAGTTGCAGGGGAGATTTATATGTGCTGTTATAATGGAGGCAGCACAGAGCATCCGGGCCAAGCAACTTCGTTCTTTAAACGCTGCTAGGAGGCGAATACACAGATTACTGCAACATATCCTAGTTTTTCCCCTGGGGTGTCAGTGGAATTAATTAAACACTAATCTTCCGATTAAAGCACAGAGTGATAGGAAATAAAAAGGAAATCTCTTTTTTATGTTCACATTTTTAAAACAGTATTGCTTTTACCAAGAAAGGAGAAAATAAGAAGCAGAGCTACTGCTGAAGGTGCCTTCATGTTGTATTTTCATTATCACTGTATTATTTCTACAGCAGGTTATGCTGCAACACACTGTGGATAAAAATCTCTTCATTTGCTTTCTTCTTTTCTGTGTGAATTTTTTATCTTATCATCTGAAATGAAAGGCTGCTATTATCAAAGCTGTGTATCCTGAGAGTCAGTAGCAGGCCTGAATTTCCTTTATTCATTATTTTTGGTAGAACATACAGACCTTAGGGGTAAGCCATCAGCACCAATATGTCTTCAAATTCTTACTAGGTTCCCTTATGGGAAACAAAGCTAATCAATCTGCCATCCTAGACAGTGTGCCATTCCTTCACAGTATCTGAAACTTTTATCATAAACAGATGAACCAGAACAAAAGGAGAGGAAGCATTTGTAACCAAGAGTTGCTGAAAAAGATAAAGGTAAATATTGAGTTTTCAGAACTTCTCAGAGTAAAAACCGAAAACAGAAACAATAACAAACAAAAAATGATACATTTGCCTGTCCCATTTGTGTTTACTTTCATCAGTTAGTTACATATTTCTGAAAACTGATCTGCCATTTGACTGTCTTGCTCCCATAAATGTTATTCTAATGAAGACCGAACAAATATTAATGAAAGGTTTGGCACTGCAGTGGTCTTTAAAATGTGCCATTCTCTTAGTTACAGTGTTGGTCTTGGTTAATATGCTGAGTTTCCTGAAGCACAAAGAACTCCAAATCATTCCCTTCACAAGCTGCTCTTTTGATGTTTCCAAACGTGAAGCCCTCACTTAGAATACCTGTATCTTCTTTTTCAAGGGCTTGAGAAAGACTCTCTTAAAAATGAAATGTTATGCCCTGGCCAGGGGGCTCAGTTGATTGGAACATTAGCCGGTAGGTACACCAAAAGGTTGCAGGTTCGATCCTCGGTCAGGGTGCATACAGGAGGCAGCTGATTGATGTTCTGCTCTTGCTCTCTTTCTCTCTCTCTCCCTCCCTTTCTTCCTTCCTCTATCAAATCAATAAATATATCCCCATGGTGGGTTAAAAACAAAGAAATCTTATCTTTTTCTACTTTCTAAAACATGTCCTTAATACTGTCACAGGCAGCTCTGAAGCATCAAAAATTATCAAAGTGCAGCCTGGGGTATATGGGAAGAAAAAAGTCAGAGTGCTCGTCTTTGTCATTGGAGAACACCTTGAGGAACCACTTACACCGATGGGAATCTCAGTATCTTTTTCTGTACCTGCAGAAGAGGCCACGTCCTTCTAATTCTTGGATTCTATCCTAATGCCATAAACATAAGGCCTAGCCCATCAGGCCTGGCTGACATCGGTGGAAATAACCTGGAATAAGTGTGCGCATCAGCGAAAATAAAGCACAGCTGTTTGGAGGGCAGGCTCACACGAGAAGAGACAGTGCAGTATTGGGCAGTGAAATGCAAGTAGCCAATAGTAGACATATTTGTAGTTATTTTCACCTTAATGCAGGGTTTTGAATGCAAAATTCAAATTGTGGAAGGTAAGACAAAAGGCTAGAAGAAATGAGAGTTCTGTTGTGTTTCATTCAGTTCTCTTTCTGAGCAAAGGAATAGCAAGTATTAGTTGGTTTTTAAAAAAGGCTTGCTTCTTGTAGCAGTTTCATGAATAAAATCATTACTTTGGAAACTGAAGACAAAGAAACACATATATCAGTTAGAGAAAATGGAATCATTTCGTGGTATGTCTGAGACATGTTTTACTTCGAAATGGTATTAAAAAATGCTAAGTGGTGGCTGAGACAGAATAGTTTACTAGTAAATAATAATTCAATATTTTTTAGTCAGAAAATATCTATTTTAACATACAGACCACTCTTTATCTTAACATTCAAAAGGTAAAGCTTCACTGATTTCTGTTAAAGTCACGGAGTTAAAGTGATGGACAATACGGTATAGCATCTCTTGCCTTTTTTGAAATAATGTTGATATAGCACTGTTCAAATAAATGAATGCTCCCATTTTAAGCAATTCATACCAATGTAAGCACAGGAAGAAGGGTCATCAGCAATGCCCCCCACCCCGTTCCCCACTCCCAAGGTAATGTTATGGGCTTTCAGTGCCTCGACTTGACCTTGTTGCCATACTGGTAGCTATTTTGTTTCAGGATGTTTGCACTGCCCTGCCCCATTCATTCGATTGCCAGGCAATAAATATTTTTACTACCTAAGTGGCTATTTCCTTGTACAAAGTGGCTCACTGATAGACGAAAGACATAATTCCTGAAAGGGGAAATCTTACTATTGACTCAGAAGAGGAAAATGGATTTTTGGGGGACAGCATTTCACTTTGATTCATCTATAGCATCATTCCCCGCCCATCCCCCACCCCCCCGCCCCGAACTTTTTTTTAGAGAGCAGTTTCAGGTTCGCAGAAAAACTGGGCAGAAGGTACAGAGATTTCCCATGTAATATCATTACTATTTATAAAAATTGAGCTTAACGTTTGAAAAGGTGAACAAACACTGTATTACATTTAATTTTTTTTTTTTTTTTGCTAGCTGGAGGATTATAATTTCACTAAAGTTAATACCTTTCCCATTTCATGCCAATTCGACATCATGGTGTATCGGGAAGCTCACCGTTATGAGACGAGCCACTGTACACACTACCTGGTTATTTGTACCTAAACATATTTTCCATTATGAGGAAGAAAATTAATAAGGAACTGGCAATCATATTAAGTTCCCTTATGGTTTTAGTTTCTGTATTTCTACCAAATAGTATTCCTAGTACTAAGTGCTAAAAAGAAAACAAAAATTGTGCTAAACTTCTTCAAAGTAGAAATTCACTGAAGCCCACCGTGGGGCGTAGCATAGGCACTCACAGCTGCTTTACAAAATGAATCACATCCAAAGAGTCAATAATCAGGTTAAAATGTGCATTCATCACCGCTCTGTGTGAGAGAGAAACAATATTTCACTTTATCGGGAATAAGATGGGATCTGAGAAACGAGCCCAATAATATTCTCCCTAAAAGGTTTTATTAACACTTTTCAGCTTTTTGCTTTTCACATGGCAAACATGAAACATTTTTAATACCAAGTTTTAATTAGAGCATGTTGATAGTAATTTGTTCTACAGGGTTTCAATAAAATGAACTAGGTATCTGAATGTTGAATGATAGTGACTTACATATTTTTAGAACAAGAACTGCAAAAGGAGAAACTAAAGGAAAAGAAGAACTCACGTCTATTTTTAAACAAACAAATGAAAGAAGCAAAACTGTCTTTAATATTTACAGTGGCTTTTAATATCATCCCCACAGAGTTTCCCCAAGAGATGCATTTTTAAAAAGAAACCAGTGAAGAATGGTGGGATTGCAGATCAGTGCAACCACAGTGGAAAAGTGTGGAGGTTCCTAAAAACATTAAAAATGCAACTGTCTTATGACCCAGCAATTCCACTTCTGGGTATAAATCCAAAGAAGCCCAAAACACTAATTCAAAATAATAGATGCCCCAATATGTTTTTAGCAGAATTATTTACAATAGCTAAGATGTGGAAGCAACCCTAGTGCCCATCAATAAACAACAGGATAAAAAAGTTATGATACATTTATACAATGGAATATTATCTGGCCATAAAAAGGAGATCTTACCATTTGCAACAGCATGGGTGGATGTAAAGTGTATTTTACTAAGTGAAATAAGTCCGTCAGAGAAAGACAAATGCCATGTGATATCACTTGTATGTGGAATCTAAACAAAACAAAACACCAGCCTCATAGACAACAGAGGACAGACTGGTAATTGGCAGAGGTAGGAGGACAGGGGTGTAATCTTCCATTTGTAAAATAAATAAGTTGAGGATGTAAATAAATAAATAATAAAATAAAAACAGAGACAGTTCTCAACACTTTTCCAGCACAACTAAATTCACAGATAAAGAGCTTTTATGCAGAATGCAAAAATTGCCATAGCCTCCACACCCCCTGGATAACATGTGCCTATCCTTTTCAAAGGAAATGAGTGAGATGAGGGGACACATTCAGCTCCATGGTGAGATAATCAGTTAGCCTGACTTAGGATAAAACTGCTCTCTAGAAGACATGCTCCAATGACTTGGGCAGATTATTCTTATGATAAATTTTAATCAAACAGCCATCGCTTTCTATCAAGATATATGATAATGAGACAGGAGAGATCAATGTAGGATAGAATGATTTGAGGCGGCTTCTTCTGTTCTTGTAGGGGGTTGGGCAGGAAATGATACAAGGTCAGATTTTAAATGAACTCATGCCTCACAAAAGATTAACAGCTTGGGCAGATTTATCCTTGAGAGGAGAGTCTTCTGAGGTATAAGAAAAGGGAGGGAGGCAGAATGTTAATCAAGTGATCAGAACAGATATGAAGTTACAGTGCTGGGATATGGTGATTACAATCCTAATAACAGTCACCTAATATTATTAACCCAACGTCATGTGAAAGAAACCTTCAAATAATATGCTTGTTGTAAAGGCATGCCCCAAGAAGGTCACACTAAAAGTACCTCTACAAGAAACACAGGACTCAGTCTGACTGAATAATGATTTCCGTGTTCTAGAGAATATGTCTATACGATCTAGGTTTTTAGGTTGCCACAAGAGACGAGAAAATTTAACACATGCATAACATTTCGACGTATGATATGTATCTTTAAGAGTGGAGTTTCCTAGCCAGGAGGACTCATCAAGCAGGGCTCGCCTGCGCATTTGACTGCACCGAGGTTATGCCCTGAGACTCAAGGCCACATGTGGGGCCTGGGCTGTGCGTTCACAGAATGATTCCCAAGTCCTTCTCATGCACACCCCTGGTTACAAATTAGAGCAAAAACAGCCAATCAAATAACTACAAAACAGTATTTTGGGGGAAGGGTCAGCAGATTTAGGATTTAGTCTCAGTTCTGGCACTTACTAAACATGTCTTCGTAAGCAAATTCATCTAATCTCTTAAGACAGTTTCCTCAGCTATAAAACAACAGTAATAGTACCTACCCTTTCTTGGTCCTGGGATCAAAGGAAAGGTATTAGTGACCTACTGCTGTGGGACAAGTGACTCCAAAACTTGGTGGCTTTAAGTAACGAACATTTATTATGTCACAGCTCCGGTGGGTCAGGAAATCCAGGAGAACCTCAACTGGGTGCTGCCGCTCAGGGTCTCTCACAAGGTGGCAACGGAAGTGTTGACAGTGGCTGTGGATTCCCAGGGATGCTCAGCTGGGGGAGGAGCCACTTCCACTCACAGGGTTGCTGCCAAGTCTCTGGTCTTCGCTGGCTGGGGGCTGGAAACTCAGCTCCTTGCCATGTGGGTCCCTCCACAGAACCACTTGCAACATGGCAGCTGGCTCGCCTCCGAGGGAGCCACAAGACAGTAAGAGAGCGCAGGAGAGAAGGAAGTAGCGATCGTTCTGTAATTTAGTCGCAGAAGCAATATCCCATCGCTTTTGCTGTAGCCTATCCATTAGAAGCAAGTCTCTAGGTCTAGCTCACATTCGGGGGTGGGGAGGATATAAGGGCGTGCATACCAGGGGGTGGGGGCGCTGGCAGCCACCTTCCACAGAGATAACGCATGTAATGTTCTGAGGAATAAAGGACTTATTTGTGGAAGCACACTGCAAGTGAAAGAAAATTTAAGGTAGAATTCGAGTTATAAAAATCTACTTTATGGATAACACTCTGAGAATTTGCTATAAGTAACACTACCTCCTCACTTGCCTCAGATGTGTCACACTGAGGTGGTATTTCACCATTCTCTCCAGTCTGACACATCTGTGACCTCGTTAGTCAAAAAAGGAAGAAAAGGAGGGTGAGCAAATGAGGGACGTCATGACCCACCAAACAACACTGTGAATATTCACACTTTTGTACTGTCATGGGAAACAGTACTGTAGTGGCTATCAGGGGTAGGGGGGGAACAACCAAAACATTTAGCAGCTTGAAAAAATTGTTTCCCAGACTGTTTTTCCTACAAAGCTGTGTATCAGCTCAACTTGGCGATATGACTTAAGGAAAACTTACATAATTTCAGTTTTGGAGCTTTAAAACACGGCCCCAGCATTTTCACCACTCTTCCCATCTAGAACGGGGGTCCAAGTCCCCTCCCCCTGACTCTAAGTGAGCATTTGTGACTGCTGTGATAGAGAGAGAGTCGCTCTATGCCTTCTAAGGCTCAGTTCAGAGAAACAACGAAGGTTCCACCTGGTCCTCTTAAGACACCCACTCTTTGGAACCCAATCGCCACACCACGAGGAAGCTCAAAGTGGCCCACACGGAGAGAACCCATTTAGAGCCTTAAGACTCTATGAGGGGAGAGATGTTTGGCCAGTCCCCAACTGCTACAGTTTCTCATTGTTTTCGCTCCACCCACCGTTTGTCTGAAACCATGTGAGAGATCCCAAGTCCAGAACTGCCCAGTCAACTCCTCACTAAATTCCTGACTCCGAAACTACGACAAATAATTTTTTAAATGACCATTATTGATTTAACCCAGTGTTTTGAGGCGGTTACGTGAAAAGAAGTAATTGCAACAGCCAGTAAGTAGTTGTATATTGACAATAAAGTCATGAATAAACAAAATGTTAGTATAAAACAGAAATATATTAGGTTAAAATATATTCAGAACATTTAAGACTGTTAGGCCACAGATGTGAACTACCGCCTCCAGAAATAACTTTGGTAAAACCACTACAATAGGGAAATACTTGCAGGCAGGATAGATATGCCTAAAATCAATCCTATGTTAACAGTAACATAAACTATTAAGAATCATAGAAATTAGATATAGAGCATTCCTATTTCTGTAAAAGCGTATCAGATCAACAACTGATCAACAAAATATGGTCAGCAACTACCTCCTCCAACTGTCCTATCACAGCTGCAAACCACCTGGTATTACACCAGCACTGCAAATGTTACCCATATCCCCCAACACGCGCCCACTCTGTCAGCCACACCACCACCCTTTCATCTAAGAATCAGGGAGATCATTGATGCAGGTGATAAATTTTTTCTTCTTGAAATTCTCCTTTTGACTTTACAAAAAAAGTGCCCTCTAGCTCTCTTCACCCTCTGGATATTCTTTCTGTTTTCTCCTCAAAACTAACACCCACTCTCCAAAATGGTAACATTTCCCACTTTCTTCTATCTACGCCAACTTTTCTGGTCAATTGAATCAGGAAGCCCAAATCTCTAGCTGTAGCATAATTCTACCTTGAAACATGCACGCAAGTGTTCTCAAACTCCCTTTGTTGATCTCCCCAATCTGCTTTCTGAAGGGTAAACAATATAGGAATTCTAATGCCTCATAAAAAGCAAAGACTTCTTATATAAGAAAATGCTTTATATAAAGGAGGGCAAAGTAACAAGAATATCAGAAATCACCTTCATGCACTAGGAAGAATGATCCTAAATTCACCACATCTGGATTGGAGAACTCAAGCTTCAATATTATTATCATTAAGCACACACGAGTTGCTATTTCCTCCACCTAAATGCCCTGATCCCTGGTACCTGCATGTCTCATGCCTTCACTAACTTCCCTCAATGCACAAATTAGCGCCTTCTCAGTAGGACCTTCCCCGAAAGCCATATGTAAAGTAGCATCTCTCAAGCAACGCTTATGAATCACAGTATATATGTATTCATTTATTGTCTATCTTCCTGCACAGAAATATAGGTTCCCTGAAAGCAGGGACTTTGCTTTGTGCACTGCTGTCTCCCCCGAACATGGAAGACTATTTAGCCCATAATAACCACACAATAAATATTTGTCGAAGATATAAATAACTTAATGAGAAAGTAAATGACTTATGAAAATGTTCTCATTTTTCATTTAGAGAAAGTTTGTAATACTATAATGTAAATGCAGGAACATGGGGTAAAAATATGTTTTCATCATGTGCCCTTAATTCCAATCTCTACATCACAGCCAGCTAGTCTTCAAATAGAAGCTTCTTTGCAAAAAGGAGTGTGATTAGCTATTCTATCGTGGGATATCCCACTGTCCTGTTTTTTTCTTAAGGCCCTACTGAAGTTTGCTATTAACACTTATATTGGCTTATTAGCACAGAACTTTATTTATTAGAAAATCTACTAATGTCTCTATATATGAATTTCTCAATTTTTATTTCTCTAACATCTTCTCTTGCACTGGATCTCTCTCCATCATTTTTCTTTTACATGGCCCTTCCCCACCCCCTACACCCCACAGAAATTTTGACCTGGGAGGACCTTAAGGTATCATTAGTCCAGGGGTTTTCACCCTTTCTTTCAGCAGCGGCATCTGTTTCACACTCGAAGCCTCACAGGAGGCAGAGTCAGGAATGCAGAGCCTGGAACAGGGCCTCCTTGAGGCCACACCCACCCCCTCTCCAGCACCTCCCAGACGCTGAAGAGAACCCTAAGCCTCCTTTAAAAACCAGGGACCGCCTTGGCTTTGCTAATGAAACCCAGATGCGTTTTCTGTGTCAACTCTTCCATTCTTTCAGCAGAAAACCTTCCTCCTCTCTGGGCTAAAAGCATCCCATGAACAAACACAATGTGCCACACATGGCACAGGCAGCGAGAGGAATGTGTGAGGGACAGAAAGGGCAGGCTCTGGCCTTGGAACTCCCCACCCATCAGCTAACCAGCCCTGAGTTAATCTATAACCTCCCTCGAGGGAGGGATGCTTTCCCTCCATCCTTCTCCTTCACTTGGGCTTCTAGGTCACTGTGCTGTTGTCTCTTGGTCTAGCTGCCACCCGCACCCCAGGCTGACAAGCTGTGAGTATCTCTAAGGTTTGGGGAGGGCTCCAGCATTTCCCCCTCCACCTTCTTCTCAGTTGAGAGCTGGTATGGTTTGGGCAAATGATCCCTTGATCCTTATCTTTCTCCTGCTTCTGCATGTTCTGTGTACTGGACATTTCCACCTGGGCTCACCTGCTATCACAGAAAGTTCAGGAACCTGAGCTCACTTCTTCAGGTCCCTCCACTTGCACTCCTTTTCAATGTCCCCATTATTTCAATGACCTCACTAATCACTTAGTTCCACGAGTTGAAACTCTGCAGGTATCTCTGACTCCTTTCTCTTCTGTGTCCTTTATATCTAGGACATAGCAAAACAATTTTGCAACAACGGCCTTCTGATCTGACTTTCTGGGAGCTAGTCAAATGCAGCCCAGATGACAGTACTTTCGCGGCGAGCAGAGTCTGTGCCAGTTGGTTTTCCTCCGTGCGCAGGCATAGTGCCTGGCACAGAATAGATGTGTGATACTTCTGCCGAAAGAATAATGGGATGGGATAAAACCATGTGATGCTTACTGTAGCATAAAAACCGCAAGCAAATTACCTAATAATAGGGCAATGTGTTAGTACATTTGGGCACATTTATAAGACATTATAGTATAATTAAAATAATATTTTCAAGTATATAATAATGGCCTGGAAATGCTTCCTTATTTAATGTGAAAATTAAGAGAAGTTGGATACAAAAACCATACATTTATTATTAATCCAATTGTGAAAACCTAAAAAAGAACGTAACAAAAAGAAAGTAAAACACTGGTTATCTCTGAATGGTGATTTTTATTTATTTTCATACTGCTTTTAAATTTTTCTAATGCTTTATTTTTCATAAACTTAACACTCTGGAAAAGATTTGTCTCTGTAAAAACTATGCTCACTGACCAGGCTTGAGAGAAGCATGCACGAATTAAAAGAGGCATTTGTTCTTCTACTTTGTTTTGCTAAAAGAGACTTTAAAAATTGCTACTTGCTGTTCTCAATATCCTTCACCCCAACATGTGTTGTTTAGCCCTCTAGTTCTGTCAGTCTTTATATAGTTGAATTTCTCATTATATCATACTATATTAATCTTGCTAAAGCCATTTTAACGTTATTAGTCTCTTGTTAAGATATTGTATTGTCTCATTGTTACTTTATAGATAAAATAAGAGTCCTTAATTTATCGAAGTCCAGCCTTGAACATCCACCCTCGCCTTCTACCCACACAGGAGACTCCCGCTCCCGCGCTGCCGCCTGATGTCTCCCGTCTGCCTTATTCCGCTTCAAATCTTCACTTTAAAACTTTCTTCAATGCTTATCAAAAATTTACTTAGCAATTTTATCTTTAAACACCCACAGACCTTCATGCATAATCCTGTAATATCATGCATTTTAGAATTAAAAATGGTTAGCGGTGCAAGACATTACTGAAATCATTTAATTCAATTCCTCCCTTTTAAGATTCAGAAACTATAATCCAATTAGAAGAGTTGACTTGTTCAGGGGGAAAAAAAATCAGCCTAGGATTAGAATCCAATATTTAACTCTTAGAGTGCAGTCTTTTGAACTAATATAGGATCTACTACTAAGACTGGGTCTTCCATTTGCTGATAAATTGTTCAGCACTTATTTACGACTCCATTCTTGAAGATACACTTGCCTGCCCACCTTGACTGCTGTCACTTCCTCCAGGACAGGTGCCATGGCACACACTTCCTTCACACTGCACCTTGGGCTGCAGAGTGGGCGCTGAAGAAGGACGGTGGAAAAGACCTCAAGCAAATCTACTAATGGTAGTGATGACACCAGTGCGTGGTAACAGTATTTCATCTTAACAACAGGGATGCTCCATCCAGTCGGGCGGTAATGACCATCTAAGGAGCCAGTATCGGCTTTCTCTTACACTTTACATCGGTGTCCTAGTCAACCATGAAACCTCAGGGTTATGGTCCCAGCTAAGATCCTGGACACAGAGCCAGGGCTGGGAGACAAGGGTTAGAACTGGGTCTGCAGACACATCTCTACCATCGGTCCACTGCAAAACAGAGGCTGGCTTCAGGAATGATCTCACTCAAAGGCCTGAGTGGTAACTTTCTAAGTTGCAAGTGGGTCTTTTCACACAATCTCATACGCATACGCACTTTTAAATCCTGAATCAGACACATACGCAGAGGAGAAAAACATTTTAACAACTGTACCAATCAAATAATGTGCAATAGGTTAACAAACAACTGGTGAAAACTAGGAGACTCGGAAGACAGGGAAAGGTGAGGTCCCGGGGTTAGCAAAATCCAAAGGCGGAGAGAACAAGGACGGGCCCCCCGACAGAATCGTGCCAGCCCCTCTGTCCTGGCTGCTGTGCACTGCGCCCTGAGCCACACGAGCTCAGAGCACCTGCCAAAGGTCTCAGACAGCTGTGCAAGCCGTGTCTGCCATTTGTTCAGCTGTTGTGAAGTGAGAGAGATGCACGGTCCCAGGGCTCCACCAAGCAAATTTTTTTTTGAATTCAGAATAATGTGTTTAGAATACAGTTTTTAAAATTAGCTCTGATTTTGCCAACTCTGAGTATATATTTACCTGCATGAATTCATCTCCTGCTTATTTTTGCAATTAATGGAGGTGAAGAGAATATATTACGCCACATTAAAAAATGGGTAGAGTTGAAAAAAAGAAAATAAATCATTGTTTTCACCTGAGATCAGAGTTGTTGCTTAGAGAACTGGGCGCCCATCCACCTGGCAAGGCAATATATCTTAAATATAATTTGTCAAAATTCTATCACTTTCCTTCTTTCTTGAAAATGAGGCATCACAATTTCAAGGAAAATGATTTAATGATGAAATCTCAAATTATAGCATAGCCAGCTCAATTTATATATAGCAACAATTCTTATTTTGTAGAAATGAATTCACTGGACTTGTTAAAAATGTGAACTGCTCCTTTCCACCAAAGCAGAGAAAAAGAAAAAAGAAAGAGAAAACCATCAACAGAAAAACATAAAGGCTTTACTGACTGATCTTTGTGGCCTTTCACGTTTGTTATAAAGACTCGGTGTGGGGGAGTTAATTATATTAGTTACCTTGGGTAACAAGCTGTTAATTTTGTACTTCAAAGTTATTAACCACCTTTCTATATACAGTTCACAGGTGAATAAACAGACTTGATCTTTGTATTAAAATACAAAACAAACCAAGTAGTCCCATGTTTCATGACTTCTCAAAGTTGATTATCTCCTTGGCAAAGCTTTACCAGAGGCCAGATACACGGCTGCTGCTTAAAACAGTCTCTGGCAGTTTATAGGAGAAACTTGTGTGGGTGGATTTAATTACACTTTCCCAGTCGTTCCTCTTCAGGCCAGACATAAAAGGTCACCAAGGAAAAGCATTGCTTCCCAGTATTCAATCCCATTGGGTTAGTAGAATGTCTTTTTCCGATGATAACATGACCTCAGAAAGCGTCTGCTTGTAGACCACAACATAGAGCTAGCATTTGCGAATTTAAACAAACCAGTGGAGGAAATGAAATATGTAAGATGACAACATTTACTGTCAAAAGTCTGCAGATTTTTTTTTTGATCATGTGTAATTCTTCAGGGTAAACATAACATTTTAATTCTATAGCATTAATTTTAGATGATATTTATCTCCTAATTACCAAAGGACATTTTACTTATAAAAAGCACTGCACATATAATAATTGCAGTGAAAGATAGAGTTATTATCATCAATCATAATGCTTCTCTGCATTTAAGGGTGTCTGTGCTCTAACAAGAGCAAATAGTAGTTTAGGATATCAATACTGCCATGGGAAATTTATAATGATTTATTTCTTTGATTTATTAAAAGCCTAGCCAGACATCAAAGGCCTCTGAATACCCATAAAATTAGGAAACTATTGCCATAAAATTAAGAAATAATAGCAAAATCTTCCTACAGGAAGTAACCCAACAGGATATTATCTATTGGAAATTGCTTATATTATAAATAGATATTTAAAACTAAAACTTTGACCAAGCAACATCGATAAACTATGATTTCATAAAACTCATTGTTTTTTGTTCTATTGCTACAGAATATATTTCATTCCTGGTATAACCAGTTCCTTTTCTTTTGAATTCATTCTGTAAGAATGTATAAGTGAAGATACTTCTTTCTATATGATTCCCTTTTGAAGTTTTCTGATTTCAAAAAGAGTAAATTCATGATGTTAGCATAAACATCAGTAATTTGACAAGGTTGTGTAAGTATTGTTCATAGCTCTCAGAGAATGAACAGTTAAGTAGAGTCTAAACTTTTAAAAATTATTCTCACAATAATGAGTGGTATTACAATTATCGTGAGCTTTAATTATATTAAAAAGCTAAGTATTTAAAGATGTAGCATCATAATCTGTGATGCAAACATTAAAATTTCCTCTTCTGTTATTATTTTTCAATGATACAATATATGAATGAGTTTATTATATTTTTAAGAAAATAACTGGAAAAAAGTTATTTAAAATAGTTGAATGAAAATAAAGAATGGAGTACAAAACAGCAAAAGAAAGTATGTTTATAAAAACAGTACATTTATGCTAAGGCCATAAAATATGAATAAAGGAATATAATTTATTCTTGATTGGAAAAGCTCTTTTTTGTATCATTTCTTTCCAATATAATTTACAGGCTCAATACAATTTCAATTAGTGAGAAGAGATTTTCTTGGGAACAAAGAGAAGGAACTATTCCATGAGTTTAGATAAAAGGGTGGATGTATAAGAACAGTCAATAGATTTATGAAAATTAAGTTTTATTAAATTAAAAACTTTCGATTCTAATAATTCTTAGGTAAAAGGCAAAGGATTTATTCACTCTGAAGAGAAAGCAGAGTATTAATTCTTAAGAAATAGCATAACTATACAAAGGACGGCTCTGGCAGCACTTTATAACACTTTAAACAAACTATGCAAACAATATCTCATCCATACGATGAAACACTCTCCTGTCATTAAGAATGGTGTTTCCAGATTTATATTTCAGTGAAAGATATTGAATACATATTGTTAAGAAAAGAAAGTTACAAAACAGTACACAGGATATGATTCAATTTTCTTAACTTGTATAGAAATGGAGGATATATATCAAAGTACTAAATATGATTTTCTCTGAATACTACAACAAAAGGTAATTTTTCAACTTTTATAGTTTTTAATATTGTGGGAATCTTCCATTATAAAGATGCATTATTCTTACAATCATAAAACATTATTTTATTATTCTGTGTGAGAATTTATGAATAAGAAATAATAAAGAAGAATTGAAAAGAAGTGGCTACGAAACAAGAGCTGTATAGAGACTGGGCAAAAGTAGGCTTATAGCTGTGAGTATGCAAAACACAGTTTATTTTTACATTATTATTCATTAATCACTGTATTATTTTCCATATCAACAACTGTAAACCTACCACTGCCCACCCATATATGCTGTTTAGAAGAGACCCACTTCAGATCAAAAGACACACAGACAAAGTAAAGGGATGAAAAAAGCTATTTCAGAAAAATGGAAACAGAATAAAAACTGGAGTAGCAATACTTATATCGGATAAAATAGATTTTAAAACAAAGGCTATAATAAGAGTCAAAGAAAGATATTACATAATATAAAGGGATCAATATGACAGGAAGACATAATCCTTGTAAACATTTATACACCCAAAACAGCAGCACCCAAGTATATAAAGCAAATATCGATGGACAAAAAGGAGAGAAGGACAGTAATACAGTCACAATAGTGGACGCTCACACCCCACTGGCATCAGCGGTAGAGCTCCCTGGCAGATAATCAGCAGGGCCTTCGTTACATGTCAGGCACGGTTCTAAAAGCACTTTCTGTATCTTAAGTCAATTATTCCTTAAAACAACCTATGAGGTAGGTACTATACTATTATCCCTTATTTCCACCCTGGGAAAACTAAGGCTCAGAGAGCCATGTCCTTGCCCAAGGTGACAGAGCAAGTGATAAAACCAGATCATCTGGCTCTAGGACACATTTTACTTTTATTTTTTGCATATTTTGAATTTTTAAATATTTTAAATTTTAGAATAGTTTTAGCCAAGTTACAAAAAAAAATAGTACAGAGAGTTCCTGTATACCCTCACCAGTTTCCCCTACTGTTAAAATCTTATATTACGTGCAGCATTTGTCGTAAGTGAGAAACACACATTGGTATCCTGGTATTAACTAAACTGTACATTCTCCTTGGATTTCACCAGTTTTTTTCCTAATGTTCTTTCTCTGCTCCAGGATTCCATCCAGGGTACCACATTACATTGAGCTGTTATGTCTTTGTAGCCTCCTCTGGGCTGTGACAGTTTCTCGGATTGTCCTTGTCTTTGATGACCTTGAGAATTTTAAAGAGTACTAGTTGGGTAGTGTGTAGACTGTCCCTCGGTTTGGGTTTGTGTGATGTGTTTTTTACGATTAGACTGCAGTTACAGTTTCGGGACAAAGATCGCGGAAGTGAAGTGTCACTCTCAATGCACTGTATCAAGGGTACTGACGACGATAACCTTGAAGACCTGGCTGAGGCACTCTTTGTCGGGTTTCTCAACTTTAAAGCCACTGCCCTCTCCTCCCCTTACCCTCTTTCGATGCTCTACTTTATGGGGAAAGAACTACTGATCAAAGCCCACATTTAAGTGGGTGACGATGGGAGTTAAGCTATACCTACTTGAAGGGGGGGATATCTATATAAATAATTCGCAATTTTTCTGTCAGAGCTCTCATTTTTACCCACTATTCTATTTTGACTCTGACAGTCTGTCCTTTCTTACCATTCTGGCGTACTATTAATGTGCAGTAGTTTAAAAAATAATAATTATTAACTAATTTCTTGATTTTTCAAAGGTCCAAAATATGTTGAGTTAAATGTGACAACCAATAAATTTGTTTAAAATTATTTTCCAGTACCACTGTAGAATGTGTCACTAAGGGATGAAATAGAAACCAATTTTTCTCAAAAGCATTCTGTAAAGAACTTACCAGAAATATTCGTTCAAGTTGATCCTGAATGTCTTTCATTCCTGGAAAAGCAGCAACTCCTTGGATCATTTCAACAAAGATGCAGCCAACTCCCCTAAAGAGAAAAGAAACATTGTTACAAAAACTTCAATATATTCTACTTAGAAAAATAAATCTGGAATTAAAACATCTACACTTACAGAGGAGAAACAATGAATAAATAACATTCTCAATGAGCACAAGGGCTGCGACACACACCTAACCCCTCTCTTGTCTCTGCCCTGAAAGGAACTTAAACAGACCCAACTACACTGGGCTCAGAAAAAGATGGAAACCAATAAAACATAAAACTTGGTGGCTCCCACCTTACTTGCAAGATACAATCCAGGCTCTCCTTAGCCTGATACAGAAAGCCGCCACAGTCTTGTTCTAACATTCTTTTCCAACCCCATTTCACAAATTGATAATGTAGTCTTCCCTCTAACTCTCCAGGGCTCAAACATCTCTGCATCAAAATTACCTGGGAAACTTTCAAAAACTGCTAGAGATCTGAACACGAACCCCAAGGATTCTGTTTCAATCAATCTGGGTTGGAGGCCAGGCACTGCCTGGGGTGCTCAGGGGATTTAGCGCGACTACAGCGAGGATCTCTAAGCCGGACCAGTCTGCCCACGGGCCAAGCATGCACCTACACAACCTAGTGCAAACTGCTCTGCTGCCTAGAACTCCCCCTTCTTCATCTATTTGCTCTTGGCATGTAAATCCAACCCAAGCTCTAAAATGTGATATAAATCCCATGCCTTCCATGAAAAGAACATACACAATGGCTTCCTTTTATGAGTTTATTAGTCAAGCTCTTATTCAATATATCAGCCACCTACTATGGCCAGTTCCCTGTCCCCTAGCAAGGCAGTCCAGCAGCACACCAGGAGACCTCGCGGCCAGACAGCAGCCTGCAACTAAACCGACAGGAACAAGCTGCCCATAGGACAGGCAGAAAGCCAATCAAATACTTCTGCAGGAATTTGGGGACGGAGTCACCTGGGAGCAGAATGGAAAGAAACCAGCATATGTAGATGGGATAAGTCACATTAGTGGCACAGAAGTAGCAAGAATGGCCACCTTCCTGCAGGTGAAGTCCCCTCACTGACCTGGTTCCTGCCCTCCTAAGGCCTAGATGTTCAGATAATCCAGTGTTTTTGCTAGAGGTCTCTACCGTCCAGCAATTCTCTAGTACTTTTTTTTTTTTAAATGACTCTACCTTGAATTAGTTTGTTTTCTGAAAGTATCCTAATAAAATTGTGAACATATTGGGGTACTTCTTTAATTGCTACACTCACATTCGGTTTAGAGCAAGCAAATCCTTGTTTCTACCTCATTTCAGATCCTCTGCCGGGGCGTCCAACCTGTGGCCTGCGGGCCATATGCAGCCCAGGATGGCTGTGAATGCAGCCCAACACCAAACCGTCAACTTACTTAAAGCATCATGAGAGTGTTTTGTGATTAAGTGCCACAGCGCATTGAATGTGTGGCCCAGGATGACAACTCTTCCAGCACGGCCCAGAAATGCCAAAAGGTTGGACACCCTGTTACAGGTTAAAGACAAGGGGCCTGCTTCTCTATAGCTGCCCCTGTGGCTATCACAATTGTATGTAAAGAGTGTTTTGAATTAAAGAAGTAATGCATTCACAGAAATCTCTTCTCAATTATACCACATAATTTTTATCCAAATAAACACCAATAGTATATAAAGTCAAAATCAATGAAAGCAAAAGCTACTTTATGTCAAAAAATAATTCCAATAGTAAAGAATTTCAAAATCAGTGTTCAAGGCAAATGAGGTTTAACACTTCTTCATTTAAGATTTGAGAGACAACATTGGTATCAAGAATTATTTTATTAACATATTAAAATACAATGATATTCTCATAAATACTGGGGCTTTGGATGTCTGGTTAGGTACAAAATTTCAATTTGGTGATTTTCCAAAGTTTTATGCAAAAATTCATTTCTAAGTCTGTATTTTTATTGTCTTATTTAAGCTTACATAAAATCTCTTGGATCTTAAATAGTTACCCACCCCTTCCTTTTTAAATATTCAGAACGTACCCTCCATTCTCCACCTTTTGGCCTTAGTCTCTCCCGCCACCAGCTCTACCTCTGAGTGTGAAGACCCTCAGTAGAAGGCACAGCCGCCCCCGCTGTCTACCCGGTTAAGCTGGCTGGTGAGGTAACCATTACACTGTCAGGGCTACTTACAGAAACTCTTTCACCACTGCTCGTGCTTAGTCTGTATCATCTCCATAATATGATACTTAGAACAATTAGAAGACAAATCTATTGTGTAATTCTGCTCAGCTGGAAGTTGATGATACAGCAAACCTATAAGCTCTCATCTGCTTAGCTGGCTAAGGGACTAGAACTCTCATTTCTAACGGATGTTTCCTATGACATCATTTTTTAAAGATGCATGAGGGTATGCTAATGAAGCTGGGAGAATTATACTTAAAGGATTTTTAAAAAGAGATAGGAAGCTCAAGAAAATTAAAAAGCAGAAGTATAAAATACATCAACAAATTAGCAAAGCAGAATACTTTTCTTACTGGAGCTGCCTTAGTATCAAACAGCAATAAAAGTCCTTCAATTTCATAATAAGGAACTATAACCTGCTTTCCTTTTATTCCCCTTCACACTACATTAGCCCTGTGCTCCCTTGATGGATTAGGTTGACTGCCCTTAGTAGTTTACTTAAAATTCATCCACTTAAGTTCTGTACTTATGATACATAAACTTATTTCAGGAACTGACTCCTTTAATTTGTTGCTTCTATTAATAATTTGAGTAATTATGTAACTATCGCCTACTTAGTCTAAATTTTTCAAGAATAAGAATTGGTCACAAAAGCTTAACAATTAAGACTGTCACAGGATACAGTGTATTTAAATTCTTATTTTAGGATTAGTTACCTGGTAAGGTAATATATAAAACATCCACCCATGCTTACACATCTTTCAATTCTTTTAAACTCAAAACTTCCAAATTTAATTAATGCCCCAGATGTTATACCACATATGTAATTAGTTTTTTAAATCACAATTAATAAAGTTTTAAGACAAATTGATAATTTTTGTGATTATGAGCAGAGATGAACAATTTTTTAGGCCTAAAGGTCATACGGTTTGGGCGTTCTTATTTTGACAAAGAATATACAATCTAGAATAAAAAATTGGGTAAGAAAGTGAATTTAGAATGAGAAGATAAAACAAAAATCACACATTTTTTAAAATCTAGCAAGTATGACATATAATATAAAATTTAGAAAAGTAATGTAACATTTATTAACTGTCTGATACACCTTTCTAACACTTTTCTTTCTAAAATTTGCCTGCATAATCTTTGCTTCCCTCTTCTATAAAAATTCTATAATATTATCTGTAAAGAAAATACAGAGAATACAGAGAGAAAACTTGTCTTTCCTTTACCATAATGATGACCTTCTTTTCTGACAGTCCAGAGAAAAGTTTCTTTATAAACTTTTCATATATAAACTTTTAGGATTGTTGTCAATTTTGGGAGAACTTCTAATAAGTTCCTTACAAATATATCTGTATACTATAAACACCGTAATCCTAAAACACTCTACACGTTTCCCAGGATAAGGTACCTGAGGAACATGAGAGGACAAGCTCAGCTCAGTGTGGAGAGAGAGAAAGGACTTGTACTCCTGATCACTTAAGTGACAAAAAAAGTGGGACGTGGTGGATTATAGAGTGAGGGTGCCAAGGGTGGGAACGGGGCACTCGGGTAGGGAAGACAGGATCCAGTGAGTGGGGAATCTTGAGAGAGCTGTATACTGTTGTTTTGGCTCTGCGTGGAAAATGGAAGGAAAAGTTAAAAAGAGAAACGTGCATATTCTACTCTAAGAAGTTTGTGTTTTATTCCTAGGCTAGGTCTCAATTCTTTTCTGCATCCCACTACCATGGATAAAGCTCTCTGCACATATGTGTGGAGAACCCAGATTACAGGCAGATGAGGGGATAAAATAGCTTTGAGGGGAGAAGCAGTTACAACCATGAGTTGTAAAGCCACTTTGTTCTTTCCCCCTCGTGGCAGCAAATGAACGAGATGAAGAGCAGTATTTGCCTTCCCTCAACTGGGGACAGGGGGATGACACACAAAAATGCACGAGGGTCTACAAACTATGGACCACAGGTCAAATCCGACACAGTGCCTGATTTTATACAGACTACAAGGTCAGAATGCCTTTTACATTTTTAAATGTTGCAAGAACCAAAAGAAAGGACTATTTTGTGATACATGCACATTATATGAAATTCACACTTCAGTGTTTATAAATAAGGTTGTATTGGAACACAGCCGCAGTCATTCATCTGCATTGTCTGTGCTGCTTTCTCATCATCACGGCAGAGTTGAATAGTTGTTACAGAGACTATATGCCCTGAGGAGCTGAAAATACTTAACACCTGGTCCTTTATTTACAAAGGTTGCCAAACCCTTATCCATGTTATGCCCTACTTGCATAAAACTTACTTATAAATAAAAGAAAAATCACCCTTATCAGTTATGGTAAAAAAAAAAAAGAAATTATATATTATGATTATTTGTGAATAATTAATAGAAATGGGCTCTCAAATATGATCTGGTTTTTCACTATTTTCCACAGCAGTTTTCCTGTGATAGCTATTCTTTAAAAATTTGTATGCATTTTTGTCAAAAACTGATAGATTTCTTAGAAGTTGATTTAAGGTGAATATTTTAATCTTTAAAGTAATTTTTTTAACTCAGAAATAAATAGGGAGAAACTATATATGGTGATTTTTAATGAGAGCTTCTACAATCACCTCTATAAGAAATTCTTCTGAAAAAAGAGGATTTGGTGAGTTGATTTGAATAATGAGTTGAATGGGAAGAGGAGAGTTTACTTTTATAAACTTTTGAATTTGCATTTAGAAGACTGGGGAGCAAAATCTTATTATTGAAAGTACTACCTGTTATTTTCATAAACAATAGGAAATTTCACTTGATAAATTAAATTTTATAAATATAAGATTGCTGTGTTCTGAAATGATTTCAAGTTATTTTCTATCCACATCCTATATCACTGTGGCCATACTGATGAATGGAGAAATCATATTTTTAAAATGACATCTGAGCTTTTTTTCTCTCTTGAAACAACAATGGACACTGGAGAGAGTGAAGGCCCCACACACTCCCCAACTGCAAGGAGAAACCTTTGGCCCATGCGACTTCCTTTCCTCCCCCCACGTTGCCCCCCGACTCCGCCCTGGTCTGTCCGTAGACCATGCAGCTCTCCCTCATGTCAGGACAGGCGCTGCAGGTGCTCCCTCCCTGCCCAGGACGCATTCCCCACCCGCCCACCCCCAGGGGTCAGCTCACATGGCTCCTTTTAGAAATGTCTTTCTCAGAGGCCACATGTAAGGCAGGTTCCTCCTTGCTGTCCAGACCCCTTACCTTACCCTCCTTTCCCTTCACAAGACTCAAAGGATGTTAGCTTCTCTTCGCTTCGTGGGAACGTGTCTCCTCTAGATGGGAAGCCCAAAAGGCAAGGGATATGCTGTGGTCATCACCTTGTCCTCAAGGCACAGAGAAGTGTCAAGTACAGCAGTAAGAGCTCAAAACTGCCTGCTGAATGAATGAATCAAAAGCAGTGCAGCCCTCCCTCCACTCTCCCTTTCTTCACCTCCAAGTGAGAGCTGACCTTAAAGAGGTGGGGGTGGAGGGTGGTTAGTAACTTTACAATGGAAAAAACTGGCAAACAGTACCTTGACCCTGTGAACAATGTTAATATCATCAATTACAAGTCACGTGGATAGCATGTGCCCTTGACGCAGTGTGATGATCAGGTCACTTTGGCTCTGCAGTCTTCCTCCCTCAAACATTAGACAACTCCAAATTGAGGAACATTCTGCAAAATACCTGCCTAGTATCCTCAAAACTGTCACGGTCATGAAAAACCAGGATAGTCTGGGACATGGCCATAGCCCAGAGGCGGCGGAAGACACAGGACAGCTACACATACTATGGTGTCTTGAATGGGATCTTAAGACAGAAAAAGGGAATTAGGGAAACACCGGTAAAATCAAAATAAAGTTGTTAATAGTAATGTATCATTGTGGTTTCCTTGGTTGTGAGAAATGTACAATAGGAGAAACAAGGTAAGAAGTATATAAAAACTCTCTATTGCCTTTGCAAGTTTTCTATAAATCTAAAACTATTCTAAAATCAAAAGACAACCCACAGAATGGAAGAACATATTTGCTGATATGGCTGATAAGGGGTTAATATCCAAAATTTATAAACTATTTATAAAACTCAACACCAACAATACAAACAACCCAATTAAAAAATGGGCAAAGGACCTGAATAGACACTTCTCCAAAGAGGACATACAGATGGCTAATAGTCATATGAAAAGATGCTCAACATCACTAATCATCAGAGAGATGCAAATTAAAACCACAATGAGATGTCATTTCACACCTGTCAGAATGGCCATCATCAATAAATCAACAAACAACAAGTGTTGACAAGGATGTGGAGAAAGGGGAACCCTTTTGTATTGTTGGTGGGAATGCAGACTGGTGTAGCCACTGTGGGAAACAGTATGGAGACACCTCAAAAAATTAAAAATGGAGCTGCCTTTTGACCCAGCGATCCCACTTCTGGGACTATATCTGAAGGAACCCAAAAGACTAATTCAAAAGAATATAAGCACCCCTATGTTCATTGCAGTGTTATTATAATTGCCAAGATATAGAAGCAGCCCTAGTGTCCATCAGTAGATGAGTGGATAAAACAACTATGGGACATTTACACAATGGAATACTACTTGGCTGTAAAAAAAGAAGAAAATGTTACCCTTTGCAACAGCATGGATGGACCTGGAGAACATTATGCTAAGTGAAATAAGCCAGTCAGAAAAAGACAAATACCATATGATTTCACTCATATGTGGAATCTAATGAACAAACTGAACTAATAAGCAAAACAGACAGACTCACAGATGGAGCACATATGACAGCTAGTGGCAGGGGGGAATTTAGGCAGTGGAGGGACTGAGCAAAAAGGAAAAAGGACTCATGGACATGGACAAGAGTATGGTGATTGCTGGGGTTGCGGGGTATAAGACGGCTAAATGGTAATGAAAAAAATATAATAAAGGTTAAATTAAAAAGAAAAATGATACATTTAAAGTATTTTCTACAAAAATCTTCCTTTAAAAACAATGTTTCATCAACTCTTGTTGACATCCATAATAATGACACAGTATTCTTACATATTTTCATGTTTTCTTTTTTTGTTTTAAACTTGAACTAAGTTACAATGAAGGTCATTTTCTTTTCTTTTTCTTTTTTTTTTAAAGATTTTATTTACTTATTTTTAGAGAGAGGGGAAGGTAGGGGAAAGAGAGGAAGAGGAACATCAATGTGTGGTTGCCTCTTGCACGCCCCCCTACTGGGGACCTAGACTGCAAACCAGGCATGTGCCCTGATTAGTGAATTGAACCTGCGACCCTTTGGTTCGCACGCCAATGCTCAATCCACTGAGCTACACCAGCCAGGGCTGATGAACTTTTTCTCGAAAGCAACATGAGCCATCTTGAACTGCAGGCTGGAATGTAAATGTCAGTAAGAGTTAACCTTCAATAATTTGGGCAGCAAACTAATTCAAGATTAAGTTTGATGTGAAGGTATTTGAAGACTGACATACATACCCTATGGTAAAGGAATTCAAGATGAAAAAATGTGTCTAAACTATTAAATTTTTGGCAGCGGGGGGAACTGTGGGATGCAGAGAAAAAAATGGAATTCACAGGGAAGGGTCAGAAAATTTTCTCCATCTGAGTAGGGAAGAGCAAGTTCAATGTCACTTCTCTGAGAATGCTGCCAGGTCTCTCAGGCTGGCTGGGTTAGGAAATCTCCTAATTCCATGCTTCTCATGGCACTTCCCACGACTGTAATTTATTAACTTGTAAATATATTAGCCACTATCATCTTTCTCAGAACTTCAGCTTGGTCTTTTAGTTTTAAAGACAAAGTTCAAATGAGCCGAGGGTCATGGTGCCGTAACGGCCTTCCCAGAACAGAACGAAATAGGGTTGGGTCACTGTGTCACCAGCTAAGATGTAGTGTAAACTACCTATGCATTAACTACCAATGTGTTAAAGTCCTGCTGGGGTGTCATGGTGCAGGACAACTTTATATCTTTCAACTACAACAGGGATTAATGAAATCCATTAACTCTCTACTCAAATGGCATCTGCATTTGGCACATGACATTTCAACTGTAGTGTACTGAATTTTCTCATGAAGATGCTGATGTTACAAGATGCTAATTAACCCAATAAATGATTATCCCACATAGGGAAGTGTATTATAGGACCTAGAGATTATTATTATCTAAACTACAGTAATCTTATTTTGGTCATCAAAAAATAAAACATTGTTCTTCTCTCCTAATACTCAGGGCACTTCTCAGGGCATCAGTTGGGTTTGGTTCCATCTCAGTAGACAAAGTAGAAAGACTTTAATATTTTAAAACATGGTTCAGTTAAAAATCTCAAAAAAAAAAAAAGTCCCTCCTAGATTTGAGCTTCTAATTCCATCCATTTATTACCAAAGGCTTGAGATTCCATAGGGTAGAGAGTTGTAAGGAGAGAGTGACGGTTTCATTCTCAAGTGGCAGCATTTGACCACAGAGCCTGGATCACGGCACAGTATAGCCTGTGCATTTGAGTATGTACAGAGAGGACGGCGACCCAGCCAGTTCACACTCTCGCTGTGGGGCAGGCCTGCACACCTCTTCTCATTCCAAGCTCCCTAACTGAAAGTTATGAGGCCTCTCCTCGAGTTCAGAGAATTGGAAAGAGGGCTGGTGATAAAGAGAGCATCAAGCTGCTTCTGACAGGAGGACAGACGAACAGAACCGTAACTCGCTGCAGGTTTTGCCTTCCTCCCTTTCAACATTATGCTGCCACCAGAAATCCCCTCAAAGCCCGTGTGTCCACGGTGAAAACAAAAGAGCATCTGAAGCAGCTCTTCTCAGTCTTTCATGTGGACGCCTATCACGTGGGGACCTGGTGAGAATAAGGCTTGTGACTGACTAGGTCTGGGCTGGGGCCTGCAATCCTGCAGCTCCAATAAGCCGAGAGCAATGCCGATGCTGCTGGTTGCAGGACCAGAACGTGAGGAGCAGGAATTGAAAGGAATCTAGGTAATTCGGTTTTGAAAGGAGTTTTATAACTTGGATTAATTCTCTGAATATAGATTCAGGCTCCAGTCAAAGGAACGACAAAAAAACAGTAGACTAGTGAAATAAATTAGATTAAATGCAAAACACAACCTGAACTTAACACACAGGAATGCAATACAAACTCAGAAAGGTTCCTCATTAATTAACTGAATAAGTAATTTTATTTAGCCATGGTTCACTGAAATAAACCATTATGCAAGTACGGTTAGTACGAGTTGATGTACCAAGACTGCCATTTGTTTACCTCACTTCTCTCTGTGGAAATGTATATATTTGTAAAACACACTGGGGTTTTGTTCCCTAGGAGGTTACCTTCAAACAGATCAAAATTAAAAAAAATATTTTTGTAGTAACTTATGAGAAAATTCATTACACATAACAGATGTGATCTTTTCAAGTTGGAACTTGCAGTATTTGAAAAGTGGAAGATTAAAAAATTACATTCCACATGCCCTCGGTGCCCACTGAAAGGACTGAATTGATTAAACTGTCACTCAGCATTCACCGTGGTTAGTGCTTCATTAGGCGCAGATAGGCGCAATATATCTTAGTCAAATCCTTCCACGGAGCACTTAGTTTTCAAGGAATGAAAGTCAAACCAAACATAGATTGTAGGTAAAAGCCCATCTCAAAAAACATTCAATTTAAAAGAACAGACTTTTTTTTTTATGTAATGGGAAACTCTAAGATTTATTTTTCAAAAGATGAGATAAAATTATATCTGTTAGAAGGTGAACTTACAAACTAAGCATATCAGGGCAAAAACCAAATAAAAGCAAAGAATGAAGTCCAGGCAGCTAATATATCGTTCAGTACGGCCAAGGCCCAGGGGCAGCCGGCTGCTGACTTGGGAAGAGGTACTAGGCAGGTGAGTGGGAGCCCCCTTACCAGCACTGACATCTGAAATAAGACTTCTGAGGAAGCTCGAGAACCCAACCACCTTAACATACCAACCAGCATTGATGCTTACGTTACAATGATAATTCTTGCTCACATATATTAATATACATCTATTTTTTAAAAGATGTTGCTTATTTGTTTTTAGAGAAGGGAAGGGAGGGAGAAAGAGAGGAAGAGAAACATTAATGTGTGGTTGCGTCTTGAGCGCCCCCTACTGGGGACCTGGCCTGCAACCCAGGCATGTGCCCTGACTGGGAATCGAACCAGTGACTCTTTGGTTCGTAGGTCGGCATTCAATCCACTGAGCCGTACAAGCCAAGGCCTATCTATCTTAATATATATATTTCAGTATACACATATTTCAGTACATATATAGTTGTGTATATTTGTAATACTGTGTGTGTGTGTGTGTGTGTGTGTGTGTGTACATGTACACTTTTTTTTTTTTTAATCAAATGGCAAAGATGTACTTTTTATTTCTGGTCCAGTTCCCTGTGCCAGAAACATGGAATCATCCAAAACCCTGGCCTTACCCTCACTGCTTTCATTCAATCATCAAAAATTGTCATGTCCTAACTATTCCTAAATATCCCTCCATTGTGGTCTCCGGCCTTCATGCTCCCTGCCCCCCAGCACCTCCAGTCCTTCCTTTTTCTCTACCTGCTTCTTAAACCATGTCCTTTTCCTACCCACAAATATCAGCTATTTCCCCTCCCGGTGGGACATTCTGTCCACAGCATGGTCTTCAGAGCCTTCAACCCCAGCTTTGTCAACTCGGAAAGATGGTTGTGACAAGTGAGCCCAAGTAATTACCACTTGGTGACACCTGCTCAGACCCCCCACCTCTCCTCAACAATCCACCAAGGATAAATTTATCACCGTCACCACAGAGCCACCACTGTTCCAACCGTATGCCTGTGTCATAGTTCATCACAGTTCTCCCGTCTGACCTTGAGGGCACGAGTGGATCTTTTTCATCTCTATCAGCCCCAGGACCTGACCCAGTGCCTGGTGGAAACTAGGTGCTCAATAAATAACTTAAAAGTAAATGAATGTAGTTCATAAACTAGTCTGAGCAGTACACACAAGAAAATGCAATAGAGAAAGAAACCGGCTGTAGAACTAATAGTATTGTGCAAAATTAAACACTAAAGAAAACACAGGTTCAGTAATTTCATCAAAATATCTAAACCCAAAGTATAAAGCTTGTGAAATAAGAAATAAATATAGATAGATAGATAGATAGATAGATAGATAGATAGATAGATAGATAGATATCTAAACCCTAACTTGATTTGTAAGTCACTCTGAAGGAATTCCAGCAGTCTCCATGGAAACCACTGGTTCAGCAGTACAATTCACTCAAATGGTAAAACTGAGAGACAGCAGAATTTTAGAGAATACCTAAGACAATGTTTTAGAATTTTATATCTAAGGAAACTGTATTACATGTTTAAATGTCTTAGTTTCAGTCCCAGAGCCTGAAACCATGACTCCACCTCCTGGGCCAGTGTCCCTTCATGAGGCCACGCAGCCTCCCCTCTTCGAACAAAGGAGCTTCATTTGATCAGTCTGGTCAGAGTAAAAAGATGAAATAGAGGTAGCAAATTTGTTCTTGTTCCTGGTGGCAAAAGTGCTAAGAGGGATAAAGATAATACCTAAGTCCTCAAAAACCAGGTTTGAGCACACAATAAAACTATCCTTAAAAACTACAGTCTATCACCATTGCCAGTGTACTGAAAATAGGGTGGTCATCTACATTAGAAATGCTTGAAAACTGAAAACAGACTCCTGTAGATAATGAAGATCCTATAGATAAAATATTGAAAGAACAGCTCCTGTTTACATTGATAACTGAGACCGTTCATTCGGACTAGAACCAGGAACATCCAGAGGCAGGTGTAATTAATTTAAAAAGATATAAATAGGAAAGGTCCTTACTGAAGACTACTATAAGTAAACAATGTAAAACTCAAAGTATCGCATTCAATAGCAGAGAAATACTATTTCTTGTACTTCGGAACAATAAAGGAATAGCAAAGCCTCATTTGATTAGTCATTTAAAATGCTACCAGTGAAAGCACTTCTCCAAGGAATAACTGTAGACCAGTCAGGACAGGAAAAAAACAAATTAATAAGATTTATACATTTTTAGTTTCTGTTCATATGACAGCTGATGAACAAGGAAGTCAGTACGAGATTTCTCCCTGCAAATGTATTAATCCTCCTGCATTAATGTGCAGAATTAGGAAAAAATTATTCATGGGTAATTATGTTAAAGATCTTTTTAGAGAAACCATATCTATCATATCATGAAGAGAATAACTGCTGAGAGAATATTTGACAGTAAAATATTTGATAACTGATAGATAACGTGTAAAACCTGAAGAAAAAAAACTTTCCATTGTAAATCCTTATTGTCCATTTTTTGGTGAAGTCTGTGGGCTCCTTGAAATATTCTCAATGATGCCCTGGAATGTGGCCGTGTAGACTGGACATTGCACATAAACTAGAATGTGAATGACACCCCCTGGAGTTCTGCAGTGCAGTGGCACTTGTGAGTGGTGATTGAGGACAGGAACCAGGTCTTTTCACTGCTGAACCTCTGAAAATTCTGCAAGGTTCTGTTGAATGAATGAATGAATGAATGAAGGAAGGAAGATACTCATATTGTGTAAAAGAGATCTTTGTGGGAAGGGGGCTGCCCTGGGATTCTAGAGTTGGGTTTTTTTTTTCTTTGCTATCTAATGTATGCAACACAGGTAAGCACATTCAAAGTTTGGGGATAGGGGGTATGAAATCACCATAAAACAACAATAAAAAATTATGAATTGATTTCACTGGGTTACTAAAATTCTGAAACGATTTCCAAATTGAATATGCTAGGATTAAATATATGAAACAGATGCAAATTTATATAGGTGACAAACTTTTTTAATTTGTTGAGTTTACATGAGGCCATAAATATATTGTTTTCAGAAGTAAACCTGATAAAAGCTAGCAATCAAGGAAGAACCATTAAAGTATTGATGGGAATAAATAGAAAACCCTTCCCAAGTTTCTATACAAAATGCAATTATATATAAACATCTCATTCTTGGAATCTGCTGTCTCACGTGGAAATACAGAGAAACATAAAATGGCAAAGGAAAAGATAAACAACCCATATGTGTATTAAAAAACAGGAAGATGCTCAGACTCTGTCTTTAGTAATTTACTAAGTGCCTGTCAGACACTATGATTAAGTTTTATCTTTTTAATGGAATTTAGCAGGCAATTTCTTGGCCACTAGTAGGTTATTTTAGTTAAGTTTGACTTTAATTCTTTTTCAATTATTGTATTATCCCCACCCCCTTAATGGCATCTTTTGCCAATGGGAAGCTAAGGACAATACATTTGATGAGCAAAACTAAAAAAATAAAACAAAACAAATATCTAAGTTCATCAATTATATAATACAGAATCTAAAATCAAGAATGCTACTAGAATATTGAGTTATATTAATGCATACAGCAGAATACCAGTAAGTAAAAATGTGATTCTTAATTAAAAATACATTTCAGATAATGCAGTGTCCTGAGGAATTAACTCACAAATGTTACAACAGCATGGAAGTCCCCATTTCCATCCTTCGGGGAACAGTATGAAATAGACACCTAAACCCCATTTCTAACTATAGTCACGCAACAATGTTTACCCACGCTCCCAGTTTCTCCCCTATCACATTACCATTCAATCATATCTTTCCTGGGCATATAAATTAACAGTCTACCTTCTCACCTGTGCTGGACTGGAAACTTTATATTGAGTGGAACATTTGTTGAAAAGTTTCACTAATTGCTTCTGCTACTTTTAATACCGATCTTATACTGGATTCACACATACCACTGATCCAAAGGTCTATTTTCTACAATCAGTTCTTTAAATTCATGTAAAGTTTTATCTTTTTAAGAACTACCACTTCACAGTCACTAGCTAGTCCCTTGCATCACCAGCTCATCAAAAAGCATATGCCTTTCTTTTCAAGTTCTTTTTTGTCCCAAAAATGTCATTATTTCACTAACATTTAAGTGATCAGGATTACAAATTTCCACCACCACACTAAGATGCCAGCAGTCAAGAGCTCCTGCCTGCATTTTGCTGTTTGACTCACACCCATCAGCACCTCCACTTTAAATCTGTGTCTGAGCAAAGCTACAAATTTCTATAGGGCAAAGACCTTAGTAGTCAATCATCCATCGTTAAAGCCACAAATATTAAATTATCATCATGAGCAGCACATGCAGTAAAATGTGCATAGACTCCCCTTCCCGCCCCAAAGTGACAAAGTAACAGTTAAGGAATAAAATTTTAAACAAGGATAAAATAAATAGATGAGGAGACAAGTGAATGAGAGCGAACCTTTTTTCAGAAGCTGTGGATGAAGTTGTGGGAATCGCGGCACACCACAGGCAGTTACATTAAAGACAGAAATCATTAAAAAAGAAATTCAAGGCCCTGGCCAGGTAGCTCAGGTGGTGACAGTGTCAGCCCTACATGCCAAGGCTGCAGGTTCAATTCCCCATCAGGACACATACAAGAAGCAACCAATGAATGCATAAATAAGTGGACCAGCAAATCAATGTCTCTCCCCCGCCTCTTCCTCTCACTCTCTAAAATCAATAAATAAGTAAAAAAAGAAATTCAAAAAACTTTCTAAGAACTGAAACAGGTATCTTTATATTTCATATTGAAGGAAATCTACCCATTGCCAACAGAAAAAGACATACCCAAACTAAATTATCATGAAATTTCAGAATACCAGGGACAGAAAAGAGAGCCTAACACTCTCCAGAGAGAAAGTATGCGGGGCACACAAACGGCTGCAAGTCCGATGGAGCCAGGCTTCGCAGCAGCAATACTAGAAGCGCCAAAGAAATTAAGCAAGGCGTGCAAAATTTTGAGAGGAAAAGCCTAACTCCACAGTCAGTCTGAAACTGTATCAATCATGTGTGGAAAGGAGAATAAAGACATTATCAGCAAACTAAGAATTTGAATACTGTAACTCTAATGTCACTCTTTCTTAGGAACCTAAAGGAGGAAGACATGGAACCCAGGAAAGGGGACACTCTGTAATCAGTGAAGGAGGAAGAGTCCAACCCGAAATTGACTCGAATGAAGTGACCACTTCCAGAGGTGTGAGGGAGCCAATGAGACACTGAAACACTAAGAGGCTAGCCACAGCAGGAAGCCATTACCTGCCTTAGACCTAAAAGCCACTATCCCCTCTAGAATTAAAAAGGTCAAGCATTATTGAAATCTATTGACAGGAAGAGCCTTGAAGGAGGGACTTCCCATTATAAGTTGTAGTCAGCCATTTCCAGAAATATGGGTCAAAGTAGGGAAGAATTAGAAAAAAGAAAATCCCATCTCCCTCTCTTCCCACTTGTTCATTGCCTGAACTCAACTGGAATTGTAGCCAAGACAGCTTGGAGGACGGAGAATGCATTCCCTAGGGTTTGGCCATCCAGGACACAGGGCAGGGTAGGAGAGGGAGGAGAAGAGATTAGAAGCGAAACAGAGAATAACCAATTTAGGACCCACAACGACAGGAGAGGGGCCAGTGGAAGACGCAAGATGGTAGCCATTCAGCTGTGCTAAAGCAAGAAATCGGAGAGCTGAGGGAGCGAAATTCCAAGGAAAAGGTTGACAGGGGGAGAGGTCAAGAAAAATAAATGGGGTTGAGAGTTTTGCTGATGTGTTTGAGTATTTGGCATTATTTTTCATACATAATTGATATATCTTTCATATCTATAAGTAATTAAGAATAAGAACACAGACAACTAAACTAATAAAAATCAGAGACAATTATAAGGTCCAGGAAGAATACAAGGTTATACAAGAAAGTATACATATCATGAATACTAATTGACTTAAGTAGGAGTATTTACATATTAATGTTTCAAAATGCGCTATAGTCTCTATACTGAGGGAGGGGGTAAAACGGGGGACAGTTGATGGAAGAAAATTAAACCTCTCTTTATCATAACACCTTCCTAGCAGATAATGTCTAAAACAGTAAATCGATAAATAGCAATATAAACAATCATTTCAGACATATAGACGCAAACACTAAAAGAGCTGAAAGCAGGTGCTTCTGGGAAATTAGAGCGTGAGTGTGGGTGAGGTGGGAGATTACTGTTTTTGCTGCTGCTACTGTTGCAGCAGCTATTAGTTGCCAGTTATACTAAAATAGGTTTCATTGTCATAGTTATTTGATTAGGAAACTGAAGATAAGGATAGTTCATGGGTTTGGTCAACCAAGGTCACATGGGGAAGGAGTGGTAGAGATGGAATCTAATTAGGCTCTCGATGTGCTCTCTACTACGAGACTGACTCTCCTTTACACAGCAAACCACTGCCAGAGAACCGATTTCTATGTGAAGAAATGCACAACTTAAAACATAAAAGGTGCCAGTATACACCCAATATTCTCTGAACTTTGAGCACTCGTTTTTGTATTTACAAATTAACACCCCCCCCCCCACACACACACACATGATGAGAACATCCTGGGCCAAATTTCTAAGTCTCTAGACATAAAAGGTGTGCTAATTTCCCTAAAACCAAATACAGCAACTTCTATTTTTTGATATATCCTATAGCACCCTTGGATGCTACACAGGCACACTTGGATTTACTGCGCTTCACAGATGTTGCGTTTTTTACAAACTGAGGGCAAGGCCCCCCACCAGCAAAAAGTTTACAGCTCGCCTCACTGCGATACTTGCTTTCTCGTGCCGGTTTAGAAACAAACCCACGACAGCTCTGAGGTAGGTCTGTGCTCCAATAAAAATGCCACATAATTTTACTGATATACTAAGCACAATTAAGAACACTATACTCAACATTTGTGGAGTCTCATATTTCTTAAAGAATTTCACATTTAACCACCTCTCGCTACTCTCACAAAGCAGGGAAGCAGGTGAGTATTCTAAGGGCTACCTCCATATCATGAAACTTAGAAATTGTGATGAGCTATTTGAAAACCATCCAAAAACCCATGTGTGGGTTCCAATTACTTTGACAACTTTGATAAAAACATTAAAAAAAAATTAGTAGTGAAGACTATACACAATGCCTCATGTTACATATTATTACTCAGCTAACTTATCACTAACAAATGAGCAAACATATCCATTGAAAACGCACACACACTCTTCTTCTCACAAACACACGTTGAGAAACAACATGGGATGTAAAAACCATAACCATGCCAAGATTTTCAGAGAAAAACAGCACTGGCCCCCTCTAACACCCCACGCCGTCGCTATGTTCAGCACTTCAGCAGCCACTCAATAATGCCATAAAAATCCAGTATTTGAGAACTGTGCTTTTGGAGATTATTAATTATTAATCAATGTTACAGAAGTTTTCCACAAGAAATTTGACTTTGTATCTGGCACTCCTTCAGTGTGAATTAAACACTCATATGCATTAAGTCTCTTCTGGTTACTACTACTTAACGAATTACTGCTCTAGTGCTTTATGAGGAAGACGACCGCATGTCACAGTTAAATCCCTGTTTTACATCTACATTGTTCTGGCAGAATTACTATTAATTCTCAAAAGTATGCTGGGATGGATGATATACTATCTGGCCACCCTAATTTTATGAGACTTAAATAGCAGGAGTGGATTCAGAAACCACGACTGCCACAGCGAGCTCAGCTTTCAACCACCCAGATGCCCCCTGACTGCCACCTGTTCTTGTGTTGCATTCCACTGGATGTCAGTGGTTACACGGACAAGTCACCTGGATCATATATTATTTGAGCAGCTCTCCAGAGCTCTTAAAGAGTCATCTGACAGTGACTAATTCAAATCTTCTTTGGGTCTTATGACCTGGTTAATTATAAATGTGTAAATAGTGTTGACAGCTAGATGACTTTATATAGCCCATGGACTCAAATTCTCATTCTTAGCAGCATTCTTTTTTAAATGGACTCATTCATTTTAGCACAAGTAATAAAAGAGTAATTGTTAGGAGCTGGGAAAATACATGCCAGTAAAGATACTGGTCCCACAAAATGTATTCAATCCAGTGACTCAAGGCTTAAATTTATTTTAAAGAAGCTCCTCCTTGAATACAACTATATAATACAGAATATTAATGACAGGGGAGGAAGACAGTCCTCAAAGGCTGTTGAGTGAGTATGAAAGCCACACCCTTTATCCGAGACACGTGAAGGATTCTACATGACTCAGAGCACAATCTAAATTAAAAAATAGGAATTTTACTGTATTTGTGTTTTGGAATAACTTTACTAGTAAAAGAAAAACCAATGTCTTACAAATCATCTTAAGAGATTACATAATCTGTTGTAAAAGAAAGGGCTTTGGTGTGGGTTAGCAGTAAATTCGACTATTGGCTCTACTCACTGACTGTATGGCCTTACTATCTTATTTAGTTGTCCTGGGTTTTGCTTCCTTCCACTGTGTTATCATACGATAGCTAAGTCATTAAAATACATGAGAGCTTAGAATACAGTTTGTGTTCAATAAAAGTGTCTCCTATTGTTACTATTATTACTATTACTTCTGTAAAATAATTATTATTACCACTATTCCTCAATTACTCAAGACGGGAGTTCATATAGAACACAAGTATTTTCAGGATAGGATCTGTTGTAGGATTCATCTCTGATTCTCTCTCTTAAAACACTGGTAAACAAACCTGAGTCTTCAAAAGCCTTATTTTATTACATAAATTTCCTTCATTCAAGAGAGATCATTAAGAATGACGGCAACTCTGTATGTTGTCAATATGTATGGTGATGAGGCTTATTTAATAAAAAGCAATGCTAAATGGTCTTCTAATAATAAATAGGCAATTTCTGTTCTGATATATGCAAAATCAATTTTGATGCAGATGTATTTTATATATCAAGACAGGTATGGAAATTTTTTTCTAACCACCCAGCTGCTACAATGTTAAATAAATTAATTTTAATCTTAAATCAGAGATGTAATAGAGAAAAGGGTGATTTAATATGCAATCTCATTACATTTGACAGGCTTATTTATAAATGATTTGCCCCACATTTTGACAAGCATAGTTAATATGTTAATTAGCTTTCAAACAGATGAGGAAAGGAAGAGACTGACATGCTATCATCCTTCACACACTGCGCTGGAGAGCACTGTGCTTGATACCACAAAGCAGTGTTAACGAATACTGTGGCCCCTCAAAGCGCTGTGATCTTGATGAGATAATTATTTATTAGCTAAAGATAACTTAGTCACCTTATGTTAAAAATTAATCCCTTAAAATAATCCCAAGTGACCTTCTGCTTTAGAAAACAAATGCCACTCTAAACATATTTATGAGTTCATACAAAGGATACAAAGCTTATTTAGAGCAGTGACCTCCGCAGCTAGAACAGAACTTCCTGACAAGGGAGGAACTAACTACACAGATAAGCTGCTTTTCACATCTGCACTTCCCTTACTATGGTTTTCAGCACTTGGTAAGCCTCTTTGGTTTAGAAGCTTAAAGATGATTTCCTGTGCCTTGACTTTCAAAGAGTTAGAAAATCCAAGAATTAAGAGAAGTTATACACCAGACAATGTCCGATTTGATTCCTCTGCCTCCTTCATGGAGAGAGACAGAGGTATCAGAATCTATCTTCCTCGATGAGCGCTCAAATCGCACAGTATATTCACGCCCACCACAGGGCCGGAGACCTGGAGCAGTAAATGATAATACAGTGAGCTCTGATTTCCATCACTTGCTGCCAATGTTAATGCATATGCGTCTTTGGTAATGGCTTTATTGCCTATGGCTATTTAAACAGAAAAGTGGAAAATGTAACACTGTGTAGGAATCGTTAGGTTTTAGTTACTACCCTACTGCCCTAGGATAGTAAATGAACTGTAAAAATAGCCTGAAACCGTTGCCACCTGCCTCCCTGCTATTGTCCACGGGTTAATATTTGCACTTCTCTTTGGTGCAGCTGAGCCATGACTCAATTATAGTCCCATTTCTAGGTCTTTGCATAACCAGCATTGATGTCATCGGTTATGCAAAAATCAGTGCCCTGTGAACTTCCCTCTAACTGGAAAAACACATACATTTTACCTGACTTATAGGATAATAACAAAATGGCTTTTAGAAAATGGCCTGGAATGAAATCAGATTCAGAATGATAGGCATAGCACAGACATAACTCAGATTTTAGGGCTTGGGAATGAAGAGCCAAGAAGCACAGGAAGCAGCTCAAACGACACATTTAATACTTGCTTTTGCCAATGAATAATCGTTGCACGCAGACAAAAGGGCATCTGGGGTCTACAACTTTGTATCTGTTTTCCTCCCTTCAACTTAAGTAGCAGTCTTCTAATGCCTCATTGTGTCTGTTTAAAGCAAATGGGCAGAAAGTGCCCAAGCCTTCTTCCTTAAGAGAATGAACACACACATGCACTCACAATGCAAAAGAAAGAATGGGAGGTGTGGAGGAAGGCAAAGACTGCAAATCAAATACTAACTTTCAGAAACAGACATACTAGCAAGTCACAATCCATGTGGCTCTCTGTACTGTAAACAGCACTTTTAAGGTTTGGGAAAAATTGGCCAATAGTGTATAAA
This sequence comes from Mormoops blainvillei, assembly GCA_004026545.1. NCBI lineage: Eukaryota > Metazoa > Chordata > Mammalia > Chiroptera > Mormoopidae > Mormoops > Mormoops blainvillei. Next base: position 76,512 of record PVJD01005067.1, read on the forward strand.
AAAACAGCTTCTCGTGATTATGAGGGTAGAGTCTTAACTGAACGGCCAAGCACTACGACAAAACTGGCTCCAAGCCACACGAATTTCCAAACTATGTTCTATTAGCAAAGTCCTTAACTGACCTCACTGAAAGGAAACCCAGAATTCCCATACTCAGAAAAATAGAGAAAACGACTCCATAGCTCAGGAATATTAAGTAATGATTACTTGCATAGCCTACTATAAAGCGTAAGGCAGAAAGGAGGAAGGGAATTAGAAAGTTAGTAACTAATATGCTGATGCATTCTTTGACCTTTATTTCCAGTTTTCTCCTCCACTGTGACTAATGATCAAAATGTCTGTTTTGCCCAAGCCCTTGTCTTGAGGTGAAAAAAAAATCTGTGTGAAAAAATTTCCAAAGAAAACCAACAAAAAAACCAAGACGCAGGATGAAAAAATGATTAGTTCAGCTCCTCAGTGAGAGATGGTCATCTCTCTTTTCAGTGTTTTGGAACACGCATCGCATTGGTATTAGATTTATTATAAGGCATCACAACATTTATGGCAATGGATCTTAGGCTGTCTGATGACCCAGATTCTTTTATAGCTTTACTGAAAGTTAATGATCTATACCCCATAAAAGTAAATATGTCCATGTGTACACAAAATATTGCATATAATTTCAGTGGTTTCAAAGATCCCAAAATCCCATTCTTAGGGGGTTTGCTGAAACCTAAATTAAGAAAATCTACACTGTGCCCTACATCACAAGGAACTTGTTTTCCAACCATAACATATTTGAATCACAAACATAAGGGAAGAAGCCAGACCTCATCACAGCCTAATTTACTAAAAGCCAAGATAACTGAGGGCAGAGCTGTGAAGTAAGTATATGGCAGTAAGATAAACAAAATGTGCTGAAGTTTTACTGAGGTCACAAACATTTTGTGAACATGTAGCTGAATTGTGTGTATGGGGCGCAGTCATTCATGGAAGACGATTCCTGCAAGAAAATAACCACGTGTTATGGAACCTGTTTTGCTTCAAACACAATTGAGTCTAGAAAGGGATTTTTTTCTATTAATAAAGGATATTTTCAGCAGTCACTAATAAGCCTTTCCTGAGTGCTAACAATTATTCTCCTATTTGACTATTCGATTCAGATTACATCGGACTGGGAACTCATCTGTACTTCATCATTAATAATAATTACGCATTAAATCGCACCAGTCTTTGGGCCTCCTACTATGATAGATTTTTAAGTTTTGCTAAACCATTGCATGAAACTGAGATGCTACTAAAATTAAATTTACTGTGACCCTTTAAAAGAGTAATTGTTTTCTTTTGGATAATCAGTACCAACAGTTTTCAGGAGTACACTGCACCAAATTTAGTGCCTGGCGGGGACACCAAAATTTCCAGACTGCGGATCTGAGCCTTGCTGTGAATTTAAACGTGATCGCCACTACTTCCAACCCATACTGTTGTTTGGTGATAGAACAGGCATCCTTGTTATAAAATAAAGCTATAAATTAAGACCCCTAGGGAATAAAAGATCACCACCCTGACAGCTAAAAAAATGTCCCTGCCCCTGTCCATCAAGAACCATTAACAGACCCCATCTGCAAGGCAGTCTCTGATTAGAGAATAGTCCCAATCATGTTTTTTAAAAACCCAGCATCATTGCCACACACAGGCAAACACTCCCCGACCATTAATCTTCATTCAGGCTGTTAGAATGTTTGTCTAGGCTTGACTCAGATCAAGCACAAGAGATAGATTAGCTAGAGAAAAGCTTCCATTTCTCACCACATGTCAAGGCAGGTAGAATATTCTGTGGAGCCCAGGAGGACATCTGGAGGTCTGTACCATAAGGTAACCACTTCATTGGAGTACGTGTGGCTAGGGACCGATTTTGCTCTTGCAAGACCTGCAGGTTACATAAAACACAAAGTATAATAGGCATTAATGGAACAAGGGAGCTTAAGTTTGAATGTTCATAGTTTTAAAAGGTCAAACATGACACTGTAACACAGAATCATGAATTCAATGTCAAGTTTACAAGAAAAGTCTACCTGTTTCAAGCACATGCTAATAAATCATTTACATTCCTAATAAAGCATCATGAATTTAATAAAATCCCAGGAGAGTGAACAAATGATTCGTCAATGATTAGATATGACAGAGCAGCACAGAAATCTCCTGGACTTTCCAAAGAATGTTTTACGGAGCTCTAGTTCTGAGAGTTATAAATAATGTTATCAGAAAGGCTTCCATACTGCGAGACTTCTCAGTGCCCTTAATTTTCCTAACATGTATTGTGAATCTGAAAGAAGAGAGTATGACAGTTTTCTCAAAGGATATTTCCAACACTTCTTTAGTTTCAGTGTTTTGTCAAACACTCACTAGGAAATGCTATTCAGGAAACTCATTTGAAAACTACCTAAATAAATAATTATAAAGGAATAGTTAAATAAATTAAAATGTTTTCTAAGAATTTTTTAAAACTGGAAAAATGGTCACAATAATATGTTTACTGATAATGTATGTGCAGTTTGACCTCACAACCATAAATACTTATGCATAGGAAAAAGAATGACCGAAAATACATTTTTCCAAGTTTTCTACAATGACTATGATTCTTTTGAAAACACAAAATCTAAAGATGTTATTTTTTAAAAGAAAAAATCTGTGAGACAGCTTTCTACCTGGGTAGGTTCACTGATGGCCAGTGTAAAGCAGTACTTACCACTGTGATGCTCAAAGTGCACATAACATTTTTATAATATTTTACCATAAAAAATTCATTTTCATGCATTGCTTACTTAAATTTTTATGTAGTACTTAGAAACATGATATTTCCTGTTTATTAAACACTTGGTATTTCCTTTAGTATATTCTATATAAATGTTAAAATTAATAGGACAGCTGGTGAGAAAAAAATTTAATTAATTCAACTATGGTCACGGTAACTCAATTTTTCTACAGTGTAGTTTTTATAATAATACAATAGCATATAATAAGTTGGTTAATGTTTAGAAGTGTTCCATATTAAAATGTACAAATCATAAACACACATACATAAACATATGTGGACCCCAACTATTTTTGCATATAAATAGAATAACTATTTTTGATAACAGATTTCTGAAACCTCTACTCCTTTTCTTTTCTTCTTAAATTTATAGTAATTAGACATTTAAATGCCTTATGAACTTGTCACCCACTTGACACCATACATAGTTATTACAATATTGTTGACTATAACTGCCATGCTGTACTTTACATCTCTGTGACTATTTTTATAACTGGCAATTTGTACTTCTTAATCCCTTTCACCTTTTCTCTGCAAGGCTTTTTTCCTACCTCATTTCGGGCAAAACTGAACAACAACCATGACAATCAGGGTGGTTGTGTTTCCAGAATTTAGTAATCCAGTCAAAAAGTTTAGTTCCTCAAATGAGCATGTTTCTGTACAGAGACCAAAGCGCTCAGCACAAGTCCTGAAATAGTCTGACTAGTTCCATATGCTGTTGTCAAGTCAAAAGGGACGCCAAAAATATTCAGGCTGGATTCCCTTGGCTTTCCCAAGGCCCTGTTGACAGAAAGCGAGGCCAGAGGGGAGGGAGAATGAAAACATCTGAGATTTTCTTTGACAGCTCAGAAAACCAGGCTAGTGATAGAAAATTATGATTTTCCCAGTTTTAAAGGGAGAACATGACCTCAAAATAACTTAGAAATAGGATAAATCTAAATAATTGTATGTGATTTCAGGTCAATTTTGTTCACTCTGACTCTAAGTTTATAAAACTGGTTAAATATATCTGGAAAATATAAATAGAAAAAGCTTTGTCTACATTACTTTCTTCCTTCCCATATGCTTAGGTCAAGGACAGCTCAAACGCCATTCATGTGGGCTGCATAACTTCCCAAATTAACAGTGAAAATAAGCTTCCCATTTCTAACTCTTCAATGTGTTAAGACAGTTTCTTCTTAAATTGATTTGCATGTAAAGGTACTATGTATTGAAGAATGTTATAATTTTAATATACGGTCTTCTACATAGAGAAAAAACATCACCTCATTTTAATAAAATCAATTAAAACTGTTTCTTGTGGAAAGTGTCCTGCATCTTGATAAACAAAAGGTTTTCACCCTACAAATATTTCTGTTCAGTTAAAAAGATAAATAAATCTCAAAACTTTTCAGGGAGGAAGCAGATTATTAAAACAATGACCAAAAAAAAGTACACTTTGAAGTAGGAATATATAACGGTACATTTTATAAATATTTTTGGTAAAGATATTGCTATGTATTTATACAGTTCATGCATCAAAACACGCTTACTCATGCAAAATTTATTGAACTGCATCCTCCAACTGAAGGAAAACTGTAGGACAGGATTAATTAGCACAGCATGTGTGAAAGCTTTCTTTCTCTGTTCCTTGTCAGTTGCTATGGTTACACTACAGGAAGAGAGCTACACTACCTTTTAAAAAGGATGAAATTCATGGCTTATTATCAAAACTTCTTGCATTAATGTTTAGTGTGAATTAAAAGTCAAAAAGCAAAGTGAAATGCTAACCTGATGAGTCCAGGGTGCTCGCCCACTGTTTTTTGGCTAACTGGGTGCACATATGAACAGGTGCAAGTTGCTGAGGACACCTGCAATGGCTTGTATAACAATTCAGAGGATCTAACTTTAAGATGTTACCATTTCTAGATAATCGAAGACCCTAAAGTACAGTAAAAAAAAAAAAAAATCCTGCTATTCAAGCCCTATTGCCAATTATTCTAAGGTGGGCAACCTTGATACTAGCTAGCGCAGCAGAATCTCAGATTTCCAGATGAGTTCCAAAGCTTTATAGCTAACCTCTTACACAATGAAAGAATTCCTTTTCATATAGCTCTATGATGGTCATTCAACATCTTCTGCCGCCCTGAGCCTGGTTCTGCCCTCTTGCAAGACCCGGAATAAATCACATGGCCTCTAACGTTTGCCCTAAACTGACCAGTCATTCAACATCGATCAGTGGAGTCTCTCCAGGCCTTATCTTAATAGCTTTCTCAGCTGCAGTGGGCTTTCTGACCATTCCTCTTCTTTCAAGTCGACTCCCTTGACTTCTCAGACACAGAAGAGTTAACAGGAGTGACTTGGTCTCCTTCTGGGATCTTCCTCCATTTGGTTTGGTCTAGGGCTATATATTCGAACCAGGGTTTTCTCAAATATATGCACTCTGTAGGTACCTGTTGCTGGTGCCCTGTTTTGATTGTCACGGAAAGGTGATTTCTCACAAGATTTCATCTTCAGCTTCTACTTGTCCACGGGCTTCAGATCAGGGTCTATCCAATTCCTCAGCAGACACAGGTAAAGGGGGGCACTTTATAATACTCCAACCACAAGTCCATACCGTCATCTCCATCGTGAATACAGGGCACATGCCCTGAGTTCAGGAGTAAATGCATTTCATTAGCAAACCGTCACAGGTTCCCAAAACAGTAAGAGTTTATTTTAGCCATACACGGATATGCTTTAGGTTTTATATTCCATGTGCATCTAATTATTCTTTCAAATTCCAACGCATTCCTTTTGCAGGTGGTAAAATTGCTAGGAGACTTTGAATAATCTCTCCAGTTCTATGCAGAAAAATCTCTAAGCCCAGGACAGGGACTCGGGGATGATAATGCCCACGTCTCTACTTTGACTAAGGGACTGAAAAAGAACTTGTAACATTGACATGTTTCTAATTAAGTGCAGTAATGGCAAAAGCTAGATGAATTTGCAAAAGTCAACTAAAATAAGATATAAAGGAGTATCTTTCACAACTTCAGTCTTTCCAGGGAATGGGCCGCTGTTTAGTGCTTGTCATTGATTTCTCTTTTGTTTGTTTGTTTTTATTAGAGCAACTCCCACACCTCTCTCTCTACATACCTTATTCCCCAAACGAAACAATCAGAAAAAAGAGGGTTATGTTCTCAGTTCATCACAAAATCAATATGTCTGGGCCAGGGGCTCCTTTCTTCACAACTTAAATCCGAACAGACGTGAATTATCTGGGTAACAGTTTACTGGTGGTAACCTGGCAGTTGGGCGAGAGAGGGAGAAGCTTCTCCCTGTTGCATGAGTCAGTCCCCGGAGAAGAGCTGGGGGAAGCTTTCCTATTCCTTTCCCATTCCACAGCCGTGGGGGCTGGCCAGGAATTTCATGTTTCATACCAATTTTTAATGCAGTCCTCTCCCTCCTACGGAATTTATATTAAGCATCTTAGGCTGTATTAAAGGTATTTGAAAATCCTTTATTGCTGCTCTTAGAGTGTATCAACAACCACCAAAACAAAACAGAAAGTCATTTTTTTTCTGTGTTTTCCTGAGTTCGGGCTACAACCTCTTTCCTCTGCACTTGACGAATTTTCCTGGAGATCTTATTTCATCCTGTGGTTCCAGTTACTATCTATATGCTGATGATCTCAAACATATTATCTCTAAAATTAATCTTTCCCTAAATCTTTAGATTTCTACATAAAAAATAGCCACTTAGATCTTCCGCAGCTATCTTGAACATAACTCACCGCCAATCATCATCATCTGTCCATTCCCCAAGGCTAGAAGTCTTGTTTCATTATAGGTTCCTTCCACTGAAAACATTACAAAATTCAGTGGATTTTGCTTTATAATTTCCCTCTTTTCTTCCTCTCCCTTAGGTGTTCCTCATCATCTCTTACTGGATTGTTACACCAGCCTCGTGTCTGTCCATGGCAAATAGTTGTCAACTTCAAAATACCTTCTAGATCTAGACAAACTATCTATGCTTATTAAAATTAATTTTATTGAAAATCAAAGTTTAACTGCAACACTTTAAAATTTTAAAAAATGTTTATTGATTTTAGACAGAGAGGAAGGGGAGAGAGAAAGACAGAAACATCAATATGAGAAACATCGATTGGTTGCCTCCCATGTGCACCCCAACCAAGGATCGAACCTGCGACCTAGGAATGTGTCCTGACCAGGAATCTGGTGTCCAGTATACCAGAAATCCCCAACCTTCTGGTGTACTGGACAATGCTCCAACCAACGGAGCCACATCAGCGAGAGCTGGAATACTCTTTATTGTGAAACATAATAAAAGACTTAAATGCCCAATATTCCCCCATAAGTACTATGAAAGTTGGACATTATCCAATTCTTGCCCCGTATTTGCCATCATAAGAAGCAGGAAATGAGGGCATTTTAGAGACAGGTCTCTGTTTATTTATACTGCTGATCATTGAAACCTGGGTGTGAACTGTGCAGGTCCACTTATACAGGGATTTTTTTTCTATAAATACTATAAATATATTTTCCTTACAAGTTTCTTAATTACATTTTTTCTCTAGCTTACTTTGTTGTGAGAATACAGTGTACATACATACACAGGGTAGGGCAAAAGTAGGTTTACAGTTGTGAGTACATGAAACAGTTTATTTTTGTATTATTACTTATTAAATATTATATTTTCCATATGGACAAGTATAAACCTACTTTTGCCCACCCTGTATATATATAATCATACAAAATATGTGTTTTGACTGTTTGTTATGACTAAAACTTCTGGTCAACAGTAAGCTATTAGGAGTTAAGTTTTGGGGGAGTCGAAAGTTACACACAGACTTCCGGTTGTGTGGGGGTGTTGATTCCCCCAAGCCCCACAGTGTTCAAGAGTCAACTGAACATTTAAAAACATGGTGTTACTGAAAGTGGAAAAAAATTTTGAGAGTAGAATTAGATCTTTTTCTTTGTTTTGAATAAAACCTTTTTGGTTTGTTTGTGTTCAGACTTCTACTTTAACAGAATCTACTCTTACAGGGTAACAAAATCCCTTAAAAATGTTTTGATTGGCACATCTCAGTCTTTCAACTGAATAAGAGGAGTTTTTGAAAGTCAATTCTAATAAAATAAAATTAAGTCCAGAAGACATTTAACCATGTTAAGATAATATTTTATTTTGTTTTAATTTTATTTAATCATCTTTGAATTCTTAAGTTAATAAATTATGCCTAATTTCTGGCTACTCTAAAGGGCATAGATTTTTTTAAATATCTTTCATCTTAAATAACAGAAATGATCACAACATTTTAATACAGGCATTCTCAATTAGAAAAAAATTCAAGTAATTGAATTTCACATATAGAAAATTTTATTTTTTTTCTATTTTGTATAGAAGATAAAAACAATATACTTGTCTGGTAAATATTGCTTTAAATGACATTAATAGGTGTAATGAGAAGACCAATTAGTCAAAATTCTTTGGCTGAATACCATATAAGGAACATGTTTTTTTGGACAGAGCATTAGGCTATATATTGGAAGACTTGTGATATGAAAAAACTAAATCCCTAATAGCTGTTTAGACTCCAATTAGTCAGATCTCCTTGAGGAAATCACTTAAGCTCTCTTGCTTATGATATATGTTAAATAAAGAGGCTGAGATCAAAGTCAGCAAACTATGGCCTGCAAGCCACCTACCTGTCTTTGTACACAAATTTTGCTGAAACACAGCTACACCCAATTCCCTCCCATATTGTCTATGGCTGCATTTGCACCAAACAGTGGAGTTGAGGAGCTGACAGACCTGTAAGGCTACAATAAACAGTGTCTGGTCTTTTAAGAAAAAAATGTGCTGACCCGTGGGTCAGACTAAGGAAACTTCAGAGTCCCTCCAGCTACAAGCATACCTCATTTTATTGCACTTCACTTCCTTGCACTTGGAAGATTTTTTTTTTTTAATTACAAATTGAAGGTTTGTGGCAACACTGTAAGAAACCAATTTTTTTAACAGCATTTGTTCACTTCTTGGTTCTGTGTCACATTTTGGTAATTCTCACAATACTTCAAACTTTTTCATTATTATTATGTTTGTTATTATGGTGGTCTGTGATCAGCTACTTTTGATGTTACTTTTGTAATTGTTTGGGGGAACCAAGAACCTCACCCATATAAGACAGCAAAGTTAATCATTAATGATGTAAGTGTTCTGACTGCCCCGAAGGCCAGCTATTTCCCCATCTCTCTCCCTCTCCTTAGGCCTCCCTACTCCCTGAGACATAACAATATTAAAATTAGGCTAATTAATAGCTCTACAATGACCTCTAAGTGTTCAAGGGGAAGGAAGAGTCACATGTCTCTCAGTTTAAATCAAAAGCTAGAAATTATTAAGTTTAGTGAGGAAGGCATGTCGAAAGCTGAGAGAGACTGAAAGCTAGGCCTCTTGTTCCAGTCAGCCAAGTTGTTAATGCAAAGGGAAAGTACTTGAAGGAAACTGTAAGTGCTACTTCAGTGAACATATGAATAGTAAGAAAACAAAACCGGCTTACTGGGAAAAAGTTTTAGTGGTCTGGATAAATCAAACCAGCCCCAACATTCCCTTAAGCCCAAGCCTAAACCACAACAGGGCCCACACTCTCTTCCATTCTATGAAGACTGAGAGAGGTGAGGAAACTGAAGAAGAAAAGTCTGAAGTTAAAAGAGGTTGGTTCATGAGGTTTAAGGAAAGAAGCCATGCCCATAAAATAAAAGTGCAAGGTGAAACAGCAAGTGCTGATGTAGAAGCTGCAGCAAGTTATTCAGATTTGATTAATGAAGGTGGCTACACTAAAAAACAGATTTTCATTGTAGACAAAATAGCCCTATATTGGAAGAAGATGTTATCTAGTACTTTCAAAGCTATAGAGAAGATAAGGCCTGACTTCAAAGCTTCAAGGACAGGCTGACTCTCTTCTTAGGTGCTAATGCGACTGATGACTTTAAAGTGAAACTAATGTTGATATAACATTCCAAAAGTCCTAGGGCCCTTATGAATTCTGCTAAATCTACTCTGCCTGTGCTCTATAAATAGAGCAGCAAAGCCTGAATGATGGCACATCTCTTTACAACACAGTTTACTGATGTTTTAAGCCCATGGTTTCCATCTACTTCTCAGGAAAAAAAGATTCCTTTCAAAATACTACTGCTCACTGACAGTTCCCCTGGCCACACAAGAGCTCTGATGAAGATGTAAAACATGATTAATGTTGTTTTCATGTCTGTTAACACAACATCCATTTTTCAGCCTATGGGCCAATGAGTAATTTGCCTTTCAAGTCTCATTTATTTAAGAAATACATTTCGTAAGCAGCCATAGATAGTGATTCCTCTGATGGACCTGGGAAAAGTAAATTAAAAACATTCTGAAAAGAATTCACTATTCTAGAGGCCAATAAAAACATTCATGATTCATGGGAAGAGGTCAAATATATGAACATTAATAGGAGTTTGGAAGAAGTTGCTTCCAACCCTCATGAATGACTTTGAGGAGTTCAAGACTTCAGTGGAGGAAGTAACTTTAGACGTGGTGAAAAGAGCAAGAGAACTGGAACTGGAAGTGAGCCTAAAGATGTGACTGAATTGCTGCAATCTCATGATAAAACTTGAATGAATGAAGAGCTGCTTCTTATACATGAGCGAAAAAAGTAGTCTCTTGAGATATTATCTACTCCTGATGAAGATGCTGTGAAGACTGTTGAAATGAAAACAAAGGATTAGAATATTATATAAACTTAGTTGATAAAACCATGGCAGAGTTTTATAGGGTTGACTCCAATTTTGAAAGAAGTGGTACTGTGGGTAAAATGCTATCAAACAGCATTGCATAATAGAGAGAAATTATTTGTGAAAGGAAGAGTCAATCGATGCAGCAATCTTCATTGTTGTCTTAAGAAACTGCCGCAGCCACCCCAACCTTCAGCAACCACCATTCCAATCACTTAGTTAGTATTTCATAGAAATGAAGTATTTTTTAATTAAGGCATGGTCATTGTGTTCTTATACATAGTACTATTATTGCACACTTAGTAGACTACAGTATGGTGCAAACGTAACTATTTTTTATCATTTACAGTTTGTGGATATATTTTACTGGTATAGTGTAATAAATTGGATAAAAATAGAGATATGACTGGAATTTATAACCGCAGCTCACAATATCAGTTTTACATATGCCAAAACAGCCTTTTTATTCTCAATGGATGATATTCAATCATTTTAATGTATTTTAACTCACAGCAGTGCAGAATACAATGGTGCCTTTTTATATAGATGTAGTTAAAAAGGTGTTATTTTAAATAAAAAGGATTCTTCTGCTATGTGAAATGTCAGACAGAGAAAGATAAATTCCTTACGATTTTACTTAGATGTGGAATCTAAAGAACAAAAGGAACAAACAAAACAGAAACAGACTCATAGATACAGAGAACAACCTGATGGTTGCGGAGAGGTGGAGGTTTGGGGGGCTGGGTGGAAAAGGTGAATGCATTAAGAATCTACAAAAGAGTCACGGGGATGTAAAATACACTGTAGAGAATACAGTCAATAATATTGTAATAACCATGTACGGTGCCAGGTGGGTTCTAGAATTATTAGGGGGATCACTTCGTAAATTATATCATTGTCTAACCACTATGCTGTACACCTGAAACAAATATAAAATAATACTGAATGTCAAACTATAATTGAAAAATAAGAAAATAAATGCACTTTTTTTAAAAAAAAAGAAAAGGAAAGTGAAAGGTACATTCTAACATAAACATAATATTTGTCTGCACCAAGAAACCAGAAAAGTTGTGTGACTTGCTTTATTACAGTGGTCAGGAAGTGAACCTGCATTATCTACAAGGTGTGCCTGCACTACAACTCAGTGATCCTAAGGAACTATTACTAGAAATCATGTTCATTAAATGTATGAAGATCATATATGCTTAAGTTCTTGAAAAGCCCTTTAATAATTTCACCTCAATGATCCCATCACATCACATCTGCATAAGCAGAGAATGCAAAATCATTTTCAATCAACTGTATGTGACTATGTCAGCATTTTCACAGTTCACTGGTTTACATTTCATTTTGTAGTTTCTGCTTCTCAGTTTATGAACCTTGGTGTTATTATTCCAAGACTGGGTGACAACACAATATAGAAAATGAATTCCATAACCTGACAAAATCAGCAAGTGTGATGAATTTCCATTGTTCATGCTGATTTGTTTCCAATTTTAAAAAATTACAAGTAAAACTTGCTAAATTCATTATAAGAATCTAAGTTTCAAATCAAGACATAAGACTCAAAACTTTTAGGCCATTTGTTTATAGGTTAATATATTCCTCAAATATTATATAAGTAAGAACCTGTATGTGTTAAATAGACATTATTAATGGAATGATCACATATATAATTAAGTCAAATAACATAAGAATAATTATAATTTTATGCCAGAGGTATGCTTTGCAATTAATAGGAAAGGAGCCAATCGACAAAGATTAAATTGCCATATATACATGACATTTGAAATGACAACAAATGCTCTAATTTTTTTTTTAAGTTTTTAAGAGAAGAAATTAGAGTGAGTGTTTCTCTGAGAGGTTTAGGAGAAAGCATTCCCATTTTCTTCCTAAACCACTCAATTAAAAAAAAAATGTCTGTGTGTATATGTGTGTTGAGGACAATATCCTTTGATGGTCTTACTATGGATAATACTCAAATATGAAAATCAGTGGGTATGCTAGTACTCAGAGGCAACCAGATGAGAATTTATTGAGCAGTTTCACTCTGTTAGGTACTCTTGAGGGTTTTTAAATGTATGATATCATTTAATCATTACAACAACCCAGATGTTAGTATGATTATCAGTATCCCAATTTAATAGAAAGGAGACTAATTTACACCAGGTCACACAGCAATAAATGGCTATGCCAGGACCTGAATGCAGGCAGTGCCACAGAGAGGGAGATGGATGGCTAAGAACAGTGAGGGCACTGTAGATAGGAAAGAGAAGTGATGAGAAAACACAAGCTGATAGGGGGTTCCAAAAATGTAAGTAAACTCAAGAGAAGATGACTGATATTGCCCAGAATGCCTCACTGTTGTCAGACAAAAAGCCATCAAGGAAAAGAAAAATTTGATAAGGAAGTACTCAGGAGAAAAGCTCGGGAACCTTCAAGTAGGGTCTGGTTGCTGAAATGGGAACAGTTCTTATCTGCTGCTTTCTTTGTTTTAAAGTGAAAACTGGTAGAGGGCTTGGGGGTTGGGAAGGAGGCCTATTTATCTTACAGGACCCTGAGGGCCCTTCCCCTGCCCACCCCAGAAACCTGGGTGTGGCTAAAGCTAATCTGAAGAATATGAAATAATAACACATTAAAAAAAAAGTTCTGAGCTGTCCTTTCTGAGGTGAATTTTTACAATATTTCATGAGGTGAAAATAGGCGATTACTTTCAAATTGAACTAAGAGACTTTTATGTTTTTACAACAGTAACGTCCAACCGAATCAGTCCAAATTAATGAGGCAATATTGGTCCAATTCAGGGAAAAAGAGGTCTGAGTCATACTGAATCATTCCATTTTTTATTTTATGGCTGTTACCCAATTTTTCTGAATTATTTTCTTTCATGCTTTTAGTTTGGTCTTTTTATCATACTGTTCAAGCAGAGGTCAAGTTAAATTTTGGGGAGTCTCAACACTACGCAAATACAGGATTCCACACATTATAGTTAAAAGAAAATGTCTATTAACAGATATGCATACTTATTTGATAATTTGATTAAAAGTGATACTTGGTGACAATCTCGGTTATCCTGTAATTGGAGCTGGGCACCAGTAATGTAGTAAATAAATAAACTTCAAAACTTCTCTAAAAGGAGGTATACTGAGCATTTAGGGAATAATTTCAAAGATACATTCATTGCAAAAAATAAATATATATCACAACCACCGCAGAGAAGAGCCACAGAGCTCTCACGCTGGAAAGAATCTAAGACAGTTGTATGTATCCCATCTTATGAGAAGGAAGCTGAGGTCGACAGTTTGGTCCATTCTGCCTCTACTGTTTCAAATCCATTCCCTTTCTGTCTGTCCTCACTGCCGCAGCCACGTGAGGCCTAAACTTATCCTTCCCGGCCTTTAACCCATCCGGTCTCCCAGCTGCCATGTCTGCCCTTCTGTCCCTTTTCCCCAGGCCCAGGAGGAGACAGTGCCATGTAGCGTGAGAGCGCTTCCTCTGTGGGCTCAGGCGGGACCACCAACAAGCTGTGTGATTTCTTGATTCTTCTCCCTGATGCCCCACCCCAGAAACTGGCCTTAACGAGCCTGTAATTACAGAGTCCTTGGCCCCTGTCCTTAAGTTGGGTTTGGCCAGTGGGAGGCGCACTGACCAAAGATCACAGGGAAAGAAAAAAGTGAGGGTGGTGTATTCATTCCCTGGCTCCTTCCCAGCTGGACGGGGAAATGGCGGTGACTAAGTCTTCCCTTGGAAGGCTACTGCTCTTACTCAGAGGGCTGCAGAATCATAGTCGCGCTTAATCCTGCAGTGGAGGAGGGGTAAACGCTTCCCACTGCTGCCAACCTGAAGGGGCTTCATGTCTTTAACCCTGTCCATTTTCCATCAAATCCTCCTCAATCACCCCTTTTGACAGAATAGGCCCCTGAGACAATGATCATACCTGAGCCATAGGGTACTGGCGTGAGTTAAAATGAGAAATGCATGGAAAATGCTTAATTGTGCACTTGGCCTATAGAAACACCAAATACATACTGGCTATTATCAATCCGATCAGGTCAGTCCCTCTGCTAAGGAGCTGAATGGATCCCCTAGGTTTTATCCTGAATGTCTAAACTCCAAGGAATAAACCCCTTGCAATTACTGCAGCCTTGTTTCTTTTTATTCCTGTCTATGTTCTAGCCAACTGTTAGCAGCCCATCAGATCACCTGTCATTATCTGCTTTCATGTCAGCTTCTTTGCACAGTATATTCTCCTATCTTGAAATGCCTTACTCACCTATGGATTCCTACATGTCCTTCAAAACTATACTCTGGCCAGGTCCTCCAAAAGCTTCCCTAACCTGCGCTCTCCTCCCTGGTCTAGGTAATAAGCCTTCCTCTGTTCTCCGGTTGACTGCAGCCTTGAGCTTGCACGGACATCCTTGAGCTTGCATGATGCAGTCATTCATTTACATGTCAGCCCCCACCTGCCCAACACACGCCTGCAGTTTCCCTGAAAGTAGCATCATGGTTCATCTGCCTCTTTATCCCCAGTTCTTGGTATTGTGTTGGGCCCATAGAGAGCCTATTGTTGGACTGACACATATCATAAGAACAGCCACTTATCATGGACGCCTGCAACAGTGTCCCCATAGCAGGTGCCATGTGTATGTTGCCCTGGCCAACAGGGAGAAGAACCCAACCCGACCTCAGCCACAGTACCTCTGCTTTTACCTGGTACACACCTTGGGACTTTCTGTCAGGTTTTCATTGAAAATCAGTCCCTGGATTTTAAAATGTTTAAATACCTAATGTGAGTAAAACTGAATCACATAAAAGGGCATGGTCCATATTCTTCCGGCAGTAAGTACACACAAAACATATATAAAACACTTTAATCCCTTTATGATGTGCACGTATATGTTAAATAAAAATACAAAAATATGTCACACCATAAGCCCATTAATATACAAACTACCGGTTCTTAACCTACTTTCCTAACAAATCCCATAATTTCTAAACTTGATCTAATATGATATTTAAAATTTAGATAAATGAAACTTAAAGAATTAATCCATCTCTCCTCCAAATTTTTGTATTACATTTGGTTCTCTATTCAGCTCACTTGGCAGTAAGCACGTAAAACAGTGTTGTTAATCTTTTCATCTGTTTCTCTCTCCATCTATTTATAACCCCCCATGAGCAAGTATCATTTCTTATGACTGCCCCATTCCTTACTGCCTCTCCCTACCCCTTCTGCATCCTGACATGTCACCAAGTCTTCTGTAAAGTACAGTACTGAGACAAGACCAAGTCCACCCAAAGCACATTCAGGTACGGGATCCATTCACCTCTGCTTCCCTGGATCCCACCTATGAACTGCAGTCCTCGGATGTGTTAAACCTCCTTAGATCCCAGGCACTGCAACGTCGGCTCTCTCTGATGCTCATGGCAGCTGAGCTGCCTCTCAAAATGTCAACCTAAGCACAGAAAAATGTGTGTCCAGACTGGGAGTTTTGTTTGTTTGTTTAAACCTTGATGAACAGAAGTATAAAAACACTCATTTCAGAGCCTTCAGTTGTTCAGTTTTACTGAAGGACGGTACCTGAATTTACCTTTGAGGCTGACTGTTCCTTTAATCTAAGAAAACCAACTTAATGGCAATTTCTGTTACATAAATGTAAAGCAAGTCCCTACCCACTATTCTGGGGCAGGCTGCGAAGTTACCCTGGATCTTGACTTTCAAAGGGAGCCGGGGGCTTAACGTAAACTGGGTGCCTGTTTTGTCAGATCCGACAGGTTGCTGAGGCTCTGGGCTTCTTTGAAGACGTCTGCTGCCTCGACAAAAACGACACCTAATACTTCCCCCAGTTGTTGAGCAGAGGTTTTTAGGAACCCAGAGGACTGAAAAAAGGGTAGGTGATGAGAGCTATTCTCCATCCTACAAGGAGTGGACCAACAAAGCCCAACTTGTGGTAACATTTACGTCTAACTCCCATTGAGTATTACTGATCCGGTACTATTGGTTGTGTTTTGGTATAAATATTAAGTGCTCTGATTACTGTGGCTGCAGGCCAACACCCCAGGTCCTGCAGCTAGGGGATAAAGGGGGGACCCCATGATTTGAAATCAGACCTTCCAGGGCTTTAGATTCTTAGAAGGAGGGAACGCCTTCCTTCTAGAGCCTCGAGGCCTGAATTCCAGGCACATCACTGGAGTACACTCACTTTGGAGGGACAGAAGTCAGGCCGAGGCAGAGAGGGAGATCAGCAGGCGATAAACAGGAATGCTTTTCTTTCACACTGGGGAGGGGCCTCAAGGTGCTGAGCAGAACACTTAAAACAGAAGCTAATGCTCTCACTGAGCTGCCATGCCCCGCCCTTCACCAAATGCTCAACCTTCATTAAACCTGCTTGGAAATGACAGTTTGATGTCAACTACAGTGCAGCAGCCAAACGGGAAGGCCCGTTTTGCCCTCGGGTAGATGGCAGAGGTGGCCTGAATAACCCTGGCAGTGCAAGGCACCAGGCAGGAACCCGCTGTGCCATGAGGCCATCATGAGAGGGACCTTTACGGACCTG
Organism: Mormoops blainvillei; assembly: GCA_004026545.1. NCBI lineage: Eukaryota > Metazoa > Chordata > Mammalia > Chiroptera > Mormoopidae > Mormoops > Mormoops blainvillei. The sequence continues at coordinate 93,611 of PVJD01005067.1, forward strand.
GAGCACTCTGGCAAATAACGTCCTGACGCCCTGTGGGCGCCACTGTAAACAAAGAAGGCCATAAAGAAAGCTGGGGGAAGTAGTTCGGGCAGACGGCACACTGAGTGCCAACGTTCCGTGGTGCAGCGGGCCTGGCGCGTCACAGGTGTGGTGAGAAGCCCGTGTGGCAAAGGTCAGCGCGCCCAGGGGAGCCACACTTCCTGTCCCCTCCCCACATGCCTTTCTCTGCCATTTCCCACATCTATTTCTAATTGTGGCTCATCCTCAAAGTCTTCCCTGGCCCCCAAGGTCAGAAGTCATTCTTGCTGTCATGGACATCCACAAGATTCAGCAGCACCTTGGATGTGTCACGAGGCCCTTTACCTTGAAGCACTGTAGTCACTGGAGAGTGACATTAACCTATTTAAGGAGAGGCCTTTCTGATTCTTAAAAGTCCCCAGGGTCAGCACAGGTGTAGAATGCGTAGTGTGTTCACTGAGTTGACCGGCTGAACTGAACGTGAGTCACTGGGTATGTTTCAGAAGTTTCAGAGAGTGATCAACGGTACCTTTATTCTACATGTTTATCCTATATTTATACCCACAAAGACTCATGTGCCTGGATATTCACTGTGACAGTGTTTATAGCAAAATACTAAAAATATCCTCAAATTCCAGGAAGAAAATAGCTAAATAAATTAAGGAATAGCTATAAAACGCAGCCAGTGAGGCCAGTAAGTCTATATGTACTGATATAGAACCAACTATTGTCAAGGGAAAAGGCAAAAGAAAAAACCATGCACCTGTTATGCACTATTTGCATAAAAAAAAAATATGCCCTGGCTGGGGTGGCTTAGTGGGTTGAGCGCCAGCCTGCGAACCAGAGTTGGTGGTTTAGTTCCCAGTCAGGGTACATGCCTGAGTTGTGGGCCAGGTCCCCAGTAGGGGGCGTGTGAGAGGCAACCACATATTGATGTTTCCCTCTCTTCCTCCTTTCCTCTCTAAAAATAAATAAATAAAATCTTTTAAAAAATAATAGCTTATACATGCATATTATATCTCTGGAGGACCTAAGATACTGATAAAAGCAACCACCTGTGGGGAAGGAATCAAGGAAGAGAAGGGAGAAGAAAACTTAATTTTCATTATTCTCCCATTTTCTACTCTTTGAAATGCCTATAACTGTATGTGCATGTTACCTACTGAAAAAAAGAAAAAGACGCTGTTTTTAAAAGACAGAGAAAGGGTTAAAAAAGTCCTCACCCAGCTCCATGCAGTCTTAGCACGCCCACCCTGCCTCCAACCTAAGATGCCAGTGTGTTCTTTATATTTTATCATTCGAGTCCTGAAATAGTCATCGGTTCCAAATGACAAGCTTTCCTGGTGTGGCAGGGAAACTCGTGGCTGGCAGCACTGGGCTAATGACTGGGTGGGACAAGCCGAAATAAACTATTATTTAAATATTCTCACCACGGCAACCAAGCTGCCTTCTAAAGCTTAGGCTCTCTGCGTAATAGCCAGCTTGGCCACTGAGACCCAGGATAAGCTGGCATGAGCCATTTCAATGATTAGGCAATCTCCAAGTTAAAAAAGAGTTTATATAGATTATATAATAGATTCATTATATAATAGATTTCCCTGAGATGCAAGTGTCAAAACTGCCCAAGCAACTAAAATTTGTTACAAATTTTATAATTCATACAATGAAGCTTTCATTTCTACATCCAATCTAACCACATGAAGTCATGCCATCTAAATAAGTAAGAACTAATGGATGTAGGAATATATTGTAGTTGGGTAGGTTTTGAGGAGTTTGAACTCCGAATCAGCAACCTGACAATCTATTTATCCTTACTTGTCAGCAAACATCACACATGCTAAGTCTGAGAGGACCAAAAATGTTCCTAGAAGACTGCCATGGTTTTAAAAGAGCTGTCAGCTAGAAAATATAAAATCATCTAGTATTATATGAGACAACTGTCTTATCCTTTCAGAATAAAAGACAGAAACCTAACATCTGAAGCACATGTCCTTTTTAGAATCTTTTAAATATCCTTTAAGTATTCCCATCTTGTTAGTCCAAATAGCCTGTCTTTCAAAGCATTCAGCTTTACCAATAAAGCTTTATTTAAAATCTACAATGTGATGGAGCCATTTTAAATTCAGAATCCTTCTTCAAACCAAACTTGAGTTCCAGAATCAGAAAAGTGCTTTCTATTTTGCTATCCACTTGTTTATTGATCTCACTGTTTCTATCATTGAAGATTTCATTGAAAGAGCGCAAAGGGGAAACTGCATTTGAAATACCATCTGAAAGTTAAGGAAAACTTACTGCATGGGAATCTATTAATCTTTGAACCCATGACTGTATATCAAAATCCAAAAGTACAAAACAATGCCTCATAGGTACTAAATTGCCATAAATCTATTAATGGCTTTAAAGACAACACTACATCAAATGTAAACAAATACATTTCTAAAAATAAATTTCAAGGGTTTTAATCTTCAAAACAAAACAAAACACCCACAAATTTTTTAAAAAGATATCCTTTACACTACCAACCATTTTCTATAAAACTTCATCTTAAAAAGTAGCAACTTCACACATTACTCATTTTTAAGTCAAAAGGTAAGTCACGTAACACCTTTCCTTAAAAATACTTATTCTATACTAACATCCATTTTTTGGCAGTATTTTTATTATGAAAGAACAAGTGACTGTTTTCTATTGACTTTCCTTAGCTCCTACGATGAGCCCATTCTTTGTCAGTGTGTGAGATAGTAAATGTGGGTTGAGTTTTTATGAGATTACTGGGTTTCAATTTAAAAATGGTCTGGTAAAGATCGTATGACATTATCAAGTTGGACTTCTGAGGCAAGGAAAGGTGGATAGGATGAAGGCGACATGTTCAGATATTAAAAGCGCAGTAAGCCCACGTGCTTCAACAGCAGCCCAGTCCGCAGAGGCGTTCCATTGGCCCAGGGCTGACGCTCTGAGTTCACAAGGAGCTGTTGGACCCTCAGGGCTTAGTGAGAATGCTCGAATGGCTATGAAACCCTGACAGAACAAAGGTAAACTATTCATCTTCCAAAAATGCCCTTTAGTGCAGAACATTACATAAAAAGAAAACACAACGTGACAGAGTCAACAATCGGTGAAACATTTATGGGTTAGTGGTATGACTGTGGATTTACAATTTGCGTTTTAGCTTGCAATTCAAATACAGATTCCAAACTACTTTATTTCCATCGTCTCTTTGCTACTACAAAAAAAATCGGGCAACATTAACTTATTCTAATTGCACTTTGCAGGTTTTTGAAATACCACATGTATTAGACACTTCCAGAAATAATAACTTGCAAAAGACAAGTGTACTAAATTAAAATACTACAAATGATTTCATTATCTGATGCATTCTCTAAAAAGCTCACTGAGCTAAGTGTTTTCCATCCCGCGCACTGGCCATTGGTAAAGAAAACTGAATTTCAAAGCCTAGCACAGAGGCCGGCAAACGACACCTCCCAGACCAAAGGCAGCCACATACATTTCCTGAGCTAGTTTGTGCCCGCGGCTGCCTTTTCCCCAAAACAACAGGTTTGTGTAGTTGCTACAGAGACTTCATGGAACTAAAATTTTTATTATCTGGTCCTTTACAGAAAATATTTGCCAGTCCCAGTGTAGAATATCTCATAAGACAAGAGATTTTTTTTTCCAAGCAATGTTTTATTATTTGAGGTTCCACTCTTCCAGACTGATTAAGGTATGAAGAAAATTTTTAAAAAATAACAGTAAGAAAGTCAGCATTTACTTGACTGCTCTGCGGAGCCATGTGAGTTTCTGAGGCGATAAAAGTGTTCTAAAACTTAATTTGTGGACGTGGTTTCACCACCATATACACTTATCAACCTTGTCAAATTGTAATGGGTAGATTTCATTTTAGGTAAAGTACAATGGTACATTAATACTAAAAATTAACATTTGAAGACAAATTCACCTCATTGTCTTAGTTGGATAATAAAATATTAAAACTGAATAGTACTGGGAGTACATGAGGAAAATCAGCTAGTGATTGGATCTATGTGATTTATGATAGAAATGTTTCTAGTTTATGATACAAATTATAAAACACAAAACAATGTAGAATATGAAAAACTATCCTTAACTATTATTTATAATGCCATGCACTTTGAATTATTACAAATAATTTAGGTTCCAGACTCAACCTGAGTATTCATCCATGTACCAGGAGGGAGAAATCAGGGAGCAGTAATCATTTTGTGAGGCAAACTCTTCTCTTCCTGAGGGCACCCAAGCTGATGTTTTGGAACCCAGAATCGAAGGGTTTGAATAATTATTCAGCTTTAGATACATTAAAATTAAAGTAATGTCCATTTAACAAGCTTGAACAAATCTATTATCTATGAAGAGAATCTAATAACTAAAGTGAGTTCAAAAAAAAAAAAGGAGAGAAATAGCTAGCATTTATATAGGAGACTATCCAGGTTTTCTGCATTAAAGTTCTTCTCTTCATTAAAATCTGAGTAGTACCTTTTATGTATATTGAAATGAAAGGAAGCAAAGGACATATTCAAGTTGAAATACAATATTATTGGATTTAAGTAGAAAGTGTGTGAGCATTTTATGGAAAAACATTTGTTCATTTTCTACTGCATTTCCAGCAGATCACATCAACCTCCACTTTACTAGGAATGTCATTGGTGACTGCTTGGTGAAAAAATTCACCAAATTATAAATTATTTATATTATAAATTATTTATATATAAAATCATATAGCCTTAAAAGGCAATGTGTGTGCTGTTTTACAATAAAGCAAGATACCTTTAAAAAAAAAATGTCATTATGTAAGTATACAGAAAAGGTCGTGAGGTATGTTAACAGGGACTATCTGAGCAAAGGGGGGTAATAGGTAATGCTTATTACGTCTATTTTAAAGCAAAAAACATATATTACTTGTAACTATAAAAATCAATATATGCAAATGAATATGAAAACTCTTGCTCTTATTAATAAAAACAGAATCCATTATATCAATGATACAATTGCTCCTATGTGAAGATGTGTATGCACATAATCAAGGAATTGAAGAAATTTTGAAAACTTTTAAATGGCTAATTTAACTAGGTTCACAAGATTATGGGCGAATGTTTTTAGAATTTTTCCCCCTCTGGCATTTTATTTTTGTTCTCCTATTCTCAATCTTTAGAACAGGACATATAGAGAAAGAAAAGGAGAAAGGATTATATTCTCTGTTGGTATAAGGATGCTTTTCCAGATTTGCCTTGAATTTACTTTCAAAAATGGCACTTTCTGAAAGCACTTCAAGTTCGTCACCATTCTTTTTCCTAATTATCTAGTAACAGTCATTGGAATGATTACAGTCCAATAAAATCTTCATTCTAGATAAGTCTGGCAGTCGCAAAGTTTTATATTTGTTGGGTCCCTTTACTTCTTCATGGGAAACGCAGATTACTGTGAAGCTGGCAAAGGTATTTTTAAGAAAATGACTATAAACTGTATAAACACATGGTAGCAAACAGTATACTCACTCAGGAGAATAGTTTCTAAGAAAAATTTGAAAATATTAAAAAATAAAATTTAAAGATCACTAAATCCAGCATTATTTTAACTTACAAAAAACAAAACTGCCCCTTTAATTGACTAGTCCAAGGTCAAATAGCTAATTAGTGAAAACACAAGAACAAGTGCTCAGACTTCTCAATCCTGCCACCATGTTCTTTTTACTAAATTTCACTGCTAAATGAGCCTGCTTTTCTTTTTTGCTGTTATCTCTGCCCAACGGATTGGCTTCCAGAGAAGCTACCGTTTACCCGGTGTTTCACCCCCAGTCTTTGTGCTGAGCCTTGACTGTCAGTCTTCTATTCCAGAGGATTCATAAACTGGACCAGGACTTACTCTAGCAGCTTTGACCCTCCCAGATCTGTCAAAGGGCTCCACGTAGCAAACTCTATCTTGCAGGTACCTGCCTCAGCATCCTGCCACTGTCCCCAGGGACTCTCTGTGAAGGTTTTGGGCCTGGTCCATGTCTAATTGGCATCAGGTTCTAGATGATAGGAGGAGGGAGAAATGAGTGCTAAAACCCTCTGTGCTGCAGCCCTCCAGCCCCTGGGACCCCCCAGCATTGACACCTGGTGTACTTCCAGATACCTGTGACTGAGGGTGGAACTTGGAGGCCAAAAATGGAGGGGGAGGGGGAGGGGCAGGGAAGTGCAAGTGGTGGATGGAAACAAGTCTGCCTAGAAGAGCCTGCAGGCTAGGTAAGGATAAAGCATGTAGACCATTCGATCAGTAGCTGTTTCAGTGGCATTTTGGAAGGAGGCCAGGGATAAATAAATAATAAAAAACATAACCAAAGAGTTGCCATCTGCTGCTATGGCCACCACCTAATTGACATTTAATCTACTCTCTGGCTTTGATGCCCATATGTCCACCAACAATTCTGCCTGTGGCTAAACTGTAAAGGTTCTGTTCTTTGCTGTAGAGGGATTGTGGGTACTGCCATTATGCAAACCTCCTTGCCTTTACTTATACTCGACCCTACCCCTGGCCTTGTCTCAGAAGCCTCATAAAATCCTGCTCATCCTTTGAAAAGACTTCTTTAGGTTGTCCCCTCTAAGTCTCTCAGGCAAAAAGCATGGCACCCTTTTCTGGCCTCCCATTCTGTACAGAGAAGTCACCTGTTGGAAAACATAATTAGTGGCACTAATTGTCTCTTTTCTCAGTGAGCTGCTTGAAAATAACCTCTAGACCTATTGCTTACTTAACTTCTCAAGCTCCTGTTTTTGAAAAGGAGGCTTATGAAGTCAGATACTTAAGCAGGGTGCTCATCCCAGCATCCGACACAAGCCCCAATCAATAAGACCTGCTTACCAGCATTTATCGTCACCACCGCTATTACCGAGATCTTCTATGCATCTTTACACCCCAGCTAAAGTCTTCACGTGCTCATTAAAAGTCTTTATGAACAATTACATCACACGGTATAATCGCCATGAAACAACTGGCTAGTACTTTCTTGTATCAACAGTAGGTGGCAGGCTCTGAGGTGGTTTCCCTGAACCACCCGCCCCCCACCACCACCCCACACCTGGTATTCATGCTTCTGTGGAATTTCTTTTCCTTGAGTATGGGTGGGGCCTGTTATTTGTTTCTAAAAAGTAGAAAACCACAAAGGTGATGGGATCTCATCACCATGATTGGTTTTACTTAAGACTGTAACTCCGTCTGGTTGCAGACTTTAGGAGGCAACATGTGGAAGGCAACTCTCCATGTTGCCTTCTTGGTTTGCATGCTTTAGTGACGCAGGCAGCCACGTTGGAGAGGCCCTCATGGCCAGAAACCGAGAGTGATGTGCAGCCAACAGCTGGCTTGGAACCGAGGCCCTCGAATCAACAGACTACAAGGAACTTAATTTTGCCAACAACCACATGAGCTTGGAAATACAGCCTTTCTCAGCAGATCTTTCAGATGACGCTGTGATTGCAGCCTTGTGACAGGCCTGGAAACAGAGAAGCTAAGCCACGCCCAGATTCCTAATCCACAGAAAGAGACACGATGACCTTGTGTTCTTTTAAACAGCTTAGTTAGTGGTACCTTATTTTGCCATGTATAATGTGCACTTTTTGCCCAAATTTTTGAGGGAAAAATAAGGATGCACATTGTACATGGGTAGTACTAATTCTATATCTATATAAATGTTTTTAATTATTTTACTTATGCTTATGTGTTAACAGTATAACTAGAAAGCAATAACCGCATGCAAAATACTACCCTGGAATACAATAATCAGTTTTGTTTTACCAAACTCCTTGTACCTTGTATCTGTCCTTGTGTTTCGTAATTATTTGTTACATAAAATTTCTTGTACCATAATATGTTCAAAAATAAATGCTAGAATTCCATTATAATACCAAAAAACCCAAATATCTAAATATACATAAAAACTGAATTAAAAATTAAAATGAAAGATTTTTTTCCTGAAAGTTTGGGCCAAAAACGAGGGTGCGCATTATACATGGCAAAACATGGGTCATTCATTATACAGCACAAGATAACTATACACTGATATTTTCCCAACCTAAGTTCCACAGACTCAAAAATCTGCCCTTAATGAAGTAAATCTAGGAACTACAATGTTCGATTTTATTTTAACTGCATAAAGGTAAAAAAAAAAAAAATTGTGTGCTTTTTTTTAATGTTGTGTTGTTTTCTTTCTTTGATTTAATCTTTATTGTATTTTTTTCTCATTACCATTTAGTCCCCTTACACATCCCTCCCCGCTGCAATCACCACACCATTGTCCATGTCCATGAGTCCTTTTTCCTTTTTGTTCATTCTATCTACCCCCTTACCTCCCACCACTAGCTGTCATTCTACTCTCCATCTATGAAAATTTCACTTCTAATATTTCTTTTTTAAAAAATTATTTATTTTTAAAATGTTTTATTGTTTATACTATTATAGTTGTCCCAATTTTCCCCCATGTCCCCCTCCACCCAGCCCACCTCCCACAGTCAATTCCCACACCAGTGACAAGGTCCATGGGTCTTTCCTACGTGTTCTTTGACTAGCCCCTTCCCCTTCTCTCAACTGGTCCCCGCCACCCCCACCCCTCTTACAGCTCTTAGCTATTCCACGTTTCCATGTCTCTGGTTCTGTTTTGCTCATTAGTTTATTTTGTTCATTAGATTCCTCTTATAGGTGAGATCATGTGGCATTTGTCTTTCACCAACTGCTTTATTTTACTAAGCATAATAGTCTCCAGCTCCATCCATGCTGTCGCAAAAGGTAAGAATTCCTTCTTGTTTTACTTCCAATATTTCTATTGTCTCCCCTGGTCTTTTACCTCTCTAAATATATCAACTATGATATTTTTCTGAGCAAAACAACACAACTTGTGTTTCTCAACAAACCAATTTACTGCCGTGAAGACAAACAGCAGTTCCCATTCTTCCCTGCCCCTTCACTTCCTCACGGATCAACGACAAACCTCATCTATAACCAGCACTGACAGTGACTGTCAGGGGGCTGGGGTGGGGGCAGGGGATGGGGCAGTCTGGAAAGAGGAAAAAGCGGAGAGTAGTTTAATAGCACCTTGTTTGATGTCTCACATGTCACATATGTTTTAAGGTTTTAAGTTTTGTTTTTGTTTTTTAATACCTTCTTGAATTCCAGAAATTTTATCTTTGACAATGAAAGGAAAACATTGGAATGTTTTACTGACTTCAGTGTTTGTGCTCTCGATTTCTAGATAACCCTTTAGGTCTGGTGGGTACAACTGCTATGTTTATTTTGCATTCACTTAGTGATTAAAGGACAATTTCAAATTTACACCAGAATTTCTCTGCTTATCAGAGAGAGATCAAAGAGCTCATTTATAGCTATTCCCAATGATAAAGTGCTGGGCAGCAGAATGCATTTATCTATAATTTTCATATTTAAAAGATCACTGATTAGAATAATAATGGGAACTCCTTGAACACTCTTCATGTTCTTATTTAAAAGATATAAAAGAAGTCATATAATCTTAGAAGATGATTTCAAAATGAATTATTTTTAAGTATACAGACTCCACAGAAATGCCAATGTTAAAATATCAGTCAATCTGATGCTTACATTTAGCTACCACTGCAAGCATAAATCAATCTCCCATATTAAAAAGCAGATAATGAGGCTTGTACTGTCTACTTCACAGAGTCATAAGAATAAATAAAATAACAGCTATGAAATCACTTCATGAACTATAAAGGGCTGCTATTATTATTAGCAGTAGAAATGACAGAGGTTTGAATCAATTTCATTTCCTAAAAGCAATCTAATGTCAAGTGCTTCAAATAACATGTTTCAGTGATTCAACTACTAGAATGCTTTCAAATGTTGGATTCAATATTCAAAACCAAAAATGCTTCAGACACTGGAGTCTGGGCAAAATGTTCATTCTTTGTTTCAACTTTGTACAGCACAGATGCCCATATCCAAAGTAGATCGCAGACATGTCGTTCACAAAGAAGGCGAAGCCTTTCTTAAAATTTAAGAAGTGACTAAGTTCATTGTCACAGCCACAATGACAAAAGGTGGAGTACAGATATTTTTATTGGAATGAAGGATGCATGTTACAGAAGTGTTAAATTTATAAATTTGCTAAAAAAGTCTACAATCTATCATTATCTTAAATCATTCATTTTAATAATCTACGCATCCCCCCCTTTTTTTGAAGATTGCAAGTGTATTCCTTATTTTATGCATATTTCTAGTTGTGTGTTTTTCCTCTTGAGATTTTAAAGAATGGTCAAATGAACTCTTGACATCAAATCTAATTTCAAAAAAAAACCCTGCCACATAAATCTTAGAAAACAAGTTATAGAGGTCCTACATTGTTTTCTTAAAAACTAATTTCATTGTTTTACAGTGCATCAAGCCTCTGAAGACTCTTAAAAATCAATATGCCATTTTTCCTTTAGATTTCTGCATTACCTGACAAGGCAAAAATAATTTCCGCAGCAAGGTCTATGCTTAAGAGACTACATGCACTGACATCAGACAGAAGGGAAGCTCACTCCAGTAGGGCTCAAGGCTTTACTCATTTCTCTGTTGAGGTGTACATTGAGATGTAACTATATTTTCAACTAAGACTGGTTTTTCTTGTGGTTCATAAAATTTTCTTACCTCATTGGTCTCTCCTAATGAAACATTTGACAGAAGCATTCAGCTGTTTATGAAGAGAAAAATGCATAATACCAGTAGATTCTTGGTTAGTTAACAAAGTGCTCTGCCACTTAAAAAATTAACATAGGTAGAATTTTCTTCTCAGAGAATGACACTAGTGCTACATATCTGTCGTAAAAAGTTTTATCAAAAGAACAATTCCTTTCTACTAAATTATCTTTAGTTCCTTTACCAGGGAAGCTAAACTGAATGACTCTATGACAGAGATACTTTTAAATCTGAACTACAAACCAAAGAAAGATTTTAACATTGATAATTAGTTTGAAAATATTACCCTGCTCGGTAGTCATATTTTAAGATAGACAAATGACAATTTCCATAAAATATACAAGACAATGATTTAAAAATCAGATCATTTAAAAAAGTACATTAGTTCCCAGGGCATCTCTGTATAACGCAATAACTGATACTAAAAATGGTGCCACAAGACTGTGAGGAAAGCTTATAGCAGGACTACAAGAACCACGTTACCCAGGTTTACCACTGCATACTCAGCCAAAGCAGTGCTGGGTATGTAGCAGGCACTGAGTAAAAATCTGTTGAATAAAAAAATGGGCAAAGGACCTGAATGTCCTTCTCCAGGGAGGACATACACAGGGCCCAGAGACATGTGAAAGGATGCTCAGCATCACTAGCCATCAGGGAGAGGCAAATTAAAACCACAATGAGATACCACTTCACCTTGGTCAGAATAGCCATCATAAACAAATCAACAAACAAATGCTGGCGAGGATGTGGAGAAAAGGGAACCCTAGTGCACTGTTGGTAGGAATGCAGACTGGTGCAGCCACTGTGGAAAGCAGTATGGGATTTCCCCAAAAAACTAAAAATGGAACAGCCTTTTGACCCAGCAATTCCATTGCTGGGATTATACCCTAAGAATCCTGAAACACCGATTCAAAAGAACCTATGCACCCCAATGTTCATAGCAGCACAATTTACAATAGCCAAGTGCTGGAAACAGCCTAAATGCCCTTCAGTAAATGAGTGGATCAAAAAATGTGGTACATTTACACAATAGAACACTACACACCAGAAAGAAAGAAGGAGCTCCTACCCTTGGCGACAGCATGGATGGAACTGGAGAGCCTTATACTAAGTAAAATAAGCCAGGCAGTGAAAGACAAACACCATATGATCTCGCCTGTAAGTGGAACCTAATCAACAAAACAAACAAACAAGTAAAAAAGAACCAGAGACATGGAAATAAAGGACAAACTGATAGGGACCAGAGTGGAGAGAGGAGGATGATAACGGGGGAAACAAGGGGAACATGTACAAAGGACCCGTGGACAAGGACAATGCGGTAGGGATTGTCTTTCAGAGCAGGGGTTAGATGGGTCAGGGGAGAGCAAGGGGCAGGGGGAAATGGAAACAACTGGAACTGAACGACAATTAAAAAAAATAAATTAAAAAACTTAAATAAAGTAAAAAAATCTGTTGAATGAACTACTAAAAAATATTCCATATTATATCCTTGTTTAAGAAAAAAAAAGTACATGAAACATTTTAGGAAGAAAGTCACATTAAAAATAAATAATTTTTTAAAATCCTCACCTGAGGATATGTTTATTGATGGGGGGGAGGGAAGAAGAGAGAGAGAGAGAGAAACACTGACTGGTGGCCTCAGGGATGGAACCCGCGATCGAGGTATGTGCCCTGATGGAGATCACACCTGCAAACTTTCTGGTGTATGGGATGATGCTCCAACCAACTGAGCTACCTGGCCAGGGCAAAAATAAATAACATTTTGAACACCTAAACCCTAAATTGTAAACAGTTAGTAATAAACATGGCATTTATGTGGACTATCTATAAGCCAGGCACTGTCCTTAAATGATTTATAAGTATTGAATTATTTTAATTCCCTAAACAATTTTTGAGGTGCCCAGTATTACTATCGCCATCCCCATTTTCAAACACGTAAATTGAGGCACAGAGGATGTGAGTAACTCACCCAAGGACATAAGACGTGTAAATAGCAGAGGCACGGTCCAAACTGGGGCTCTTGGCTCCAGAATATGCACCCTACCCATTCTGGGATATTGTACTTCATCCTGTCTTTTCACAGGGGTAGATTTGCTTCCACGTAAAATGCCTCCTCTTTCAGATTTAAATGTTTTTAGCCAGTACTTCTGGTGCAGCTCACCTTCCTGGAGTTGTGTATTGTTTATGTCCAACCCGTGGAAAAGGTCACATTTGAACAGAGCATCCTTCCCACTGGGGGGCATGAAGAGCATCTTGCAGCTACTGCCCAGCACTGCTGAGTCCTAAGGGGAACACCATTGAAGCCAATTCAGCTTTCATATGCCCAGAGGGCCTCTCAATGCTTTAATTTATACCAGGAATGTCATTAGAGAGGTGGTTCTTTCTAACTCTTAAATTACTGGGGCTCTATTCCAGCTTATATTTCCAACCAGGCTTCCTACATGTCTGTTGTGAGAATTGTTCTTTATATTGTTTCTGTGGTTATCTCAAGACACATGTTCTATGCAGTTCTAGTGTCTAGGAACGAGTGAGAGCTAGTGTTCTGGGTCCCACTTTCTTGATAGGCATCTCACTGTTTCTCTGACAGAGGTCATCAGACCAGCAGAGCTTACTTTCAGTCACACATCTGGCTAGCACTTCTACCTTCTCAAATGTTTGGGAAACTACGCATGTGCTAAATAAGGTATCAGTAGTCTAATGAGTACAACACTAGAGCTCTAAAGATATCAGTAATAAAAATAATTTAACACATCATTTACTAAATAACAGGTATGATATTATTTTCCATTCTCTGGGTCACAGTATGTACATTTTTAAGATGAATGTGTGAACTAGATAATCTCAAAGGTTCCTTCAAAGTCCAGAGAAAATCTAAAATAAAAAATTCTTTTTTTTAAATAAAGATTGTATTTATTTATTTTTAGAGTAAGGGAGGGGCGGTAAGAAACATCAATTCATGGTTGCCTCTCAAGCGCCCCCAACTGGGGACCTGGCCTGCAGCCCAGGCATGTGCCCTGACTGGGAATCAAACTGGTAATCCTCTGGTTTGCAGGCTGGCACTGAATCCACTGAGTCACACCAGCCAGAGCTAAAATAAAAAATTCTGAAAATGTATATGTATCATGTTTTCCTTTTCTCTTATGCAATTATCACACATTTATTTCAATTTTCCCATCATAGATTTGCTGCCTTTATTCTGGGGAAAAAAAATCACACAAGCCTTTCCCCATGATATGATTCCATCAACAAGTGAATGATGACTCCGACAATAATATCACAGTCTGTTTCTAACTCTTTGGACAAATGCTTGCATATCATACTTATTTTGTATTGTTCTTGTAATATTAATACTAGTGATTCTTATTAGATGCTTCCAACTTATTTTAAGTAGGGTGAGAGTTTACTGGTAATTTTTGAGAAGCCATCAAGAACATATAATCCTGAAATCGCCCAACTTTCCTTATGCCTCTCTGCCTCTGTTGTCACCTGCTGCTCCCATTCTATGTCTTTCAGGTGGTTCTAAGTACCATCACCTCTTAGCACTTCCATCAGCAGCTACTATGTGCTAAGCATGGTTCTAGACATAGCACAGACAAGAGTGAGCAAAGAGTGAGCTCCTATTACAGCTTCCAGATTAAAAATTGAAACATCAGTTAACTTGGCAGATATTTAACAGGGAGGTATCTTACTTCTAAAGTTTGAATTTTTGCAAAAAAAAAAGGTACATTGTTTTAGATTTGTAAGCTTGATTATGCACATCAAGGTTATTTTTATAGTATGTGATAAAATAAACATAGATTGTTTTTCAGACATGTATCTAAAATTCCTAAGGCAGCACCGCCACTGAGTGGTGTGGCTCAGCTGGTTGCAGCACTGTCTCATAAACCGACAGGTCATAGGTTCCATCCCTGATTAGGGCACATGCCTGGGTTGCGGTTTGGTCCTCGGTCTGGGTGCATCTCCGGATGGGACTCATACAAGAGTCATTGAGCAATGTTTCTCTCTCACATCGATGTTTCCTTCCTCTCTCTCCCCCTCTCTCTAAAATCAATAAGCATGTCCTCAAGTGAAGATAAATAAAATAAAATAAAATAAAATAAAATAAAATAAAATAAAATAAAATAAAATTCCTAGAGCAGCACAGATCATGTCTCACTTTTTAAATTTTCCATTCATTAAAATGAAGAATGTCCTAGCTTCCTATGTGTATCTATTACAACAGAAAAAAAATCACTCAAGGTGAGAAGAAAATTTTTAAATATTATTGTAAGTGCACACTACTTTAAAAGTAAACCAACATACATGGCATTTTAAAAACTTACAGAACAAACAGGAAAGCAAACTACTATTAAACTGAGGGTATTAAAGTGAGAAAATAAAGGATCAAAATTACAAATCTTTCTAGGGTGTCTAAACTTTCAGAATTTATAGCATATCTCAGATTTCCCATACTCACTGGTCAGCTGTTCTTGCTTCCAATAAAAATTTTAGGAAACATGTGCTTTAGACTACAATGACTCACTGTCTCCAAGGTTCTGGTATAAATTGGGCATGCTGACATATGGATCGGTGAGGTCTGGTTTAGGTTGCATTTTAAAATGTGGCTTCTTGGAGGGTAAGGAGAAGATGAAGGAAGGTCCAAAAGTAAGGGACATCAGTGAATTGCTAAACTCTAAGTAACCTTTTACAGTTACCCATGGTTTAACAAAACTCATGTTCATGTGTAATCATTGTTGTCTTGAATAGCACGTGAGTGTTACATAATTCTAAGGTTCGTGTCAGTGCTATTCTTGCAAACATCACCAGTATTGCTTTCTATGTGGTTGTCACTGAGGGTTCCAGTTTCCCCCCACACAGATTTTTTTAAGGATATATTGGTATATCTCAATGCATATCCTGCATCACTTATCTGATTTACTGCCAACAATTTTGTCCTCATGTTGTATAAGGAAAAAATATCTTTGCATATTGAAATCCTTTGCCCAGAAGGTTTCCATTGACAGTGGAGAATAAGATAATCAGTCGTATTTTTAGCAGTCTGTCCTGCATTTAAAATGTTTCACCATGCATGATGTGGCAAAAAATGGATGAACACTTTTGAATTTCCTCATTTCCACGGAGTATGAAGCTGCCATTCTGAGTAATCAAGCCCTATCCACACGGCTTCAGTCTGTTTAATGGTGACTGAACAGAGATTTCTTGTAGAGTAGAATATGTATATTAGTTGCAGTTCATATATTTCCTTCTTAGTCCCATTTACAGCTTTTTAAGAATTCATATAGATGAGTTTTTTAAGATATATTTAGGGCAGGGTAACTCTTCTGTATGATACTATAATGCCAAGTAAATTACATGTCATTATAAATGATCAAATCCCATAGAATGAACACCAGCAAGAGTGAACTCTGATGTGAACTAAGGACTCTGGCTGATATCGATGCATCAATGTAGATTCATCAATTATAACCAATATACCGCTCTGGCGGGGGATGGTGATAATCGGGAAGGCTATCCAGGTGCGAGTGCAAGGGATACATGGGAATTCTCTGTAGTTCCAGCTCAGTTTTACTATGAACTTAAAATTGTTCTTAAAAATAAAGTCTATTTAAAAGGAGAAAAGACCCTCATATATGTAGTATGTTAGCATACCTGGGAAAAGTTACATTGTGATAACACGAAACAATACAATTGAATGTCATCATCATCCCCCTTGAATGCAAGAAAACTTTTGAGGAGAGGAGTAGAATATTAAACAAGATTTAAATAATGAAGCTAAGTGATGATATCATGATCAGAGAGAAGACAACTTCCTTTTCAAAAGGGTTACCACATCGGTAAAATAATGAGTTGGGGGAAATAACTTTGTCGGTGCACAATCAAAATTATACCTAACGTAATCTTGATAACCTGATAGATTTTAAGATATGCACATTTTTATTTGAAGTTTAATGAATTCCTGAAAAATCGAAGGGAGGATCTCTTTCTTTGGCTCATACTGTGGCATCAATTATTATAAAAATATTCTCTAGTTTTCAGATCTATATAAAAGCATCTTCCTGAACTTTGCATTAAAATTACTTATGCATTAAGCAGTTCAAAGGGTCTTTTTAAAAGTAGAATGGTACCTCATTGGATAATAAAGATATTTTTGCTAATAGAAAACATATTCCAAAATAAAGATACAGCAAAATTGAATCCTACAGGCCATAAGGAATGGACTGATAGCTAACCTTGAATTTATAACCATGGCGAATTTTATATGCTAATGATAACAAAATAGTTAAAGGTCTATATTTTGAGGACTAACAGGCTTTTATTCAGAGACTTTATATTTATCAAACTGACAGACTCTTCTCTGCATCTGAAGGCCCTTAATTTCCTTGCTTTCTACTACTTCCTATATGAATTCTAAAAGGCACATTACAAACAAGACCCACACTCACCATGACCTCTCCAGAGTTGCCACTCTGGTGTGTTCTGTAAATTAAGCTAAAATGTGATTTACAATAACTTCCTTTCTCACATTAAGACAAGGAACAGCCTGGAGGAGGAAACTACCAATATTAGGACAGTAATATTTTAGACCTCTGGTGGGAAGGAGACCTAGGTAATTTTACTTGATTAAAACCGCTGAACTATTTAGCTAGGTTCCTACATTAGGAAAGCCAGTGCAATAAGCGTAGGCATGAATCGCTCCTATCACAGAACTGTCACTGTCTTTTTTACAGGGGCAAATTTAACCCAGCTGTCCTTCCATATAGCAAGGCCATGACCCTTAAAAACAGCGGAGGAATGGCTGGAGGATGTCAATGGCACCATCATTATCTCACAAGAATGGCAGGAAGCTATAACTCTACAGACTCATCTGTTTTGTTTTAATCTCATTTACATGAAAAAACACCTTTCAGTTTTCATGCTATCACACTGAGAATGAACATTAATTTCTTGGTGAATTTATGCATTTACTTGTCATACTTCGATAATTTTCTTTTAATGTGATCTCAATGCATATCACAAAAGTGCGGCTCTCATCTCTTTGAACTTTCAGAAGCTAGAATAAAAAATTAGATTCTAGGGAGAGATGGTATATCACTGATTCCAGCATTGACTTTTATCCACTATAAGTATCTGGTTATCAGAAAATAAGTTAATAATTTCAAAATGTGCAACATAAAAAAAACCAGCAGTGAAAAGGGTCTTAGAAAGTATTGGTTCGATGCTCTTATTTTGCAGTTGAGGAGGCTAAAGCTTAGCAGGTATATATGATTCCTTTCTTTCTTTCTTCTTCTTCTTCTTCTTCTTATTATTATTAAGCCTCACGAATAATGGCTTCTTGACTGTCACAAGCTACTTATAGACAGAGCCAGGTCTCCTAACTCAATGCTCAACACACTTTGTTCTCAACACAGTACAATCAGACAATCAACAAAGGTCTGCCGAGTAGGAGCTTCAAATCTTACACATCTTTTGTACATGTTTACATTTCACTCAGTAACAGTTATTTCTGCAGCCTGAGGTTAAAAACATAGTAAATACCAAACAGGTATGTAAAGCCTACATGTAACACCTTCCAAATGCGTGAAGCTCCAACACTATCTAAAGCCATCAAATTCCATTTCTGCTCTTGACTGAGTCCAGCCAGGACAACTCAGATGAAGAGAAAATTAATTTGTAAAATGCTGGCTTGCCAAAATAAATCAAGCAGAAAATAGTAAATTCAGGTGGGCCTTAGTCTTTACATTAATAATCATTGTAGTCATTCGCATTTCTTTTTGTTCATGCAACCTATATTTACTGAGCAGCTACTATGTGCAAGCATGGTTCTAACACAGTATAGACAAGAGTGAGCAAGAAAGGCCAAGTCCCGGCCCTCGAGGAACTTACAAGTAGTGGAATGAAAAGAACAAATAAACAAATGAACAAAATAATTTCACTGCACTTAAGTGCTAATGAAGAAGTTACACAGGATGATAGTTATTGGAAAGGTGTGATTTTGGGAAAAGTGGCCTCTTTGAACAGGCGACAACTGACCTATGATCTGTGTGATGAGAAAGTGACTGTCACAGCGAGAAGTGGAGGAGTATTCCAAGCAAAGAGGAAGCCTAAGTAAAAGGGTCTGACATGGGACCAAATTTGGGATTGATTGTACCACAGCAGGCGAAGAGGAGCAAGGTGATGATGACATAGGCTAGATATGAGACTTGAAAGGTTCTTTTCTCAAAGATAATGTAAAGACAAAGCTCTCTTTAGAAATGAGTCTGAATGCCTCTACATAATTTTATTATTATACAAAGGTAGGACAAACCTCTGCATTAGGAAAGCCATAGTGGCTCTAAGGCATGCGTAATTTATTGCATATAGAAAATAAGCCTCAGCTAAATGCTTAAGTGTGACTTTGCTTACAAGAAAAAAAGAAACCAAAAAACAGTTACAGCATTCTGACCACCTGGAATTCAGAACTGCCCTTTGCTTGCTTACACCCGAACAGGGCCGCAACGCATTACTGCGTGGTTTACCTTGGCCAGCAGGCGAAATCTCCAAAGCACTCAGGTTAAATCCACTAATTACTACTGAATTAATCAAATGATAAATTGTTCTTTCAATTACGTGATACATTTGGGGGGGGGGTATTAGTGCAATTTCTTCTCATTGCCTGGGTGCCATATTTGTTGTATATAGAAAATTGCACATACATGTGTAATGATTGATAATTTACTAGAAATCAGGCAGCTCTGTAAGGTAATGCATCTGTGTGTATAAATACAAAGGCCCTGGGCCACCTGAGATTGAAGGATACAGATCAAGAATCTGAATTCCAGCTTTTCAGCCACAGACCTGTGTGTGTGATCAAGCCCGGGCAACATCCTAACCCTCCCTGAATCTCATGTCTCTCTCAGAAATATATGTTGCTAGACGTTACTAAGTTGAGGAGACAATTAAACAAAAATATCTAAGTGTCTGGCACCTAGAATAAACTCAATAAAGCGCAGTGCTTTCCCCCCAATATATTTTTCTAACAAAGGTAGTAGCATTTTCAATATGGGAGCAATAATCATGCAGATTTCATTTTTCTCTTTTAATGAAAACTCTGTGGTGCTTTTCACATATGAGAAGGATGTAGGACAAAGAAACTGTTTCTAAAGCTCTTCATACATCAAGTCTGAATTAAGACCTAATTTTCTAATTGTTCTCCTGCCTGGCATCACCCCATTCTGACTGTCTCGTTTCTCTGCAGTTTCCACCGTGTTTCCTTCATCTTAGACACAAACACGTGCCCCAGTGCAGTAAATCATAGTTAATTGCATGTCTTAAATTAAAAGACAAAAATAATGCACAATTAATTGGGGGAAATTGTCAGTTGGTGAATGAATCTCGCTCATTACACTTCGGGTGCAGGATGCATGCCAGGCGTGTGTCCGTGGCGAGATGGTTCAGTCCCTGACGCTGAGGGGAGGGCACCGCACAACCTCTCCACAGAGCAGGCTGGTCTGAAGAATTACGTGCTTTAATACATTCAACACTGCAGCTGCAGGATCTACAGCTTTCTCTGCAAGGGTGCTCCACACAGGGCTGTGCATCACAGTGAACAATGAGAAAGAACTAGAATTTTAGTAGATTGGGGATGGAATAAAGAGACTGAGTTTTGGTCATTAAGGGAAAAATCTAGGTTGTTACAAATGATTTTATCATATTTGATAATATGCAAAAATGTTTATAACATTCTTATGTGAAAACGACTTGCAAAACAGTATGTTTTTTGAAGACTTAAAATAGGTGGAAGGAGCAAGAAAAAAAGAAAGAAGGAAAAAGGTACTTGGAAAATATACAACAAAAATGTTAGTATTTGTTACCCCTGAATTGTTTATACTTTATCAATTTTCTTTAAAACTTTCTAAGTTGTTTAAAATTACATTTAAATTTCTTTCTGAATCTGATATTATAAAACGCCAGTTTTAAAGATCCATAAGAGTCTTAAAATAAACTTCATTGTTATGGTTAAAACGTCATCATAAAAATTAAAGAATATAACCCTCAATAAACACTTACGCACAATTCTATTATACCCTTGGTTATACAGACAAAATTAGTTCTGTAAAAATGTATTTTAAAAATATTTAAGAAAATCATGTTCAATAAAATTGAATGTTTAATACAATAATTTATTCCAATAAATAAATATACCTTATAATATATTAACACACCAGAAGAAAATCACTACAAATCCTTATTAATTTACTGATACTAACAAACTGCAAATATGTTCATAACAAATTCAATAACCTTGAATGTAAGGAACTGCAACTCGCTCCTCCCACCTATTCTCGCATTATTTTCTACCCTGTAACAGAAAGACCCAGTATTGTTCTGATGCTAAAATCTGCAATAAACAACACACACACACACACACACACACACACACACACAGTCATC
This sequence comes from Mormoops blainvillei, assembly GCA_004026545.1. Classification (NCBI taxonomy): domain Eukaryota; kingdom Metazoa; phylum Chordata; class Mammalia; order Chiroptera; family Mormoopidae; genus Mormoops; species Mormoops blainvillei. Next base: position 114,773 of record PVJD01005067.1, read on the forward strand.
ATTTTTACCAAACCTCATGAGGACAAATGACAACATTTTACAAAATACAAATGCTAACTTTTATCGTATTTCAAATTTAAGAAAAAAGAATACACAACACCCAACAGAGTAGATTCATCCTAAAGATATTGAACAGGCTACTAACCTTGACATAAGAAATAATCATTGCCTGCTGTCTTTTATTTACTGGGAGGTGTGGGAGTGGAGTGAGAAAAGCTAATCACACTTCAGCAAGAGCCCATAGCTCAACCTCAGGCATCTTTATGTCCCAAGGGTAATATTTCCATTCCACTCTTAATGGAACAAATTTCTAATCAGAATGTGTATTCAAAAATAATTGAGGCAAGGCAATGTCAACACATCATGCCGCCATCAGCATTCCCTGGTGCCAGGAATCAACGCAGCTCACTCCCTGGTGTGACAGAGCGCCAGGGCCATGAAGAAATGTCAGGCTTGATGGAGGGAGGGCAGCTAGCAAGGCTGACATGAGCACTTGGCTCCTCTCTGGGTGCTCGGGACAGTGTTGGGAAGAAAGCTTCTCTGCTGGAATATGCCACCCTTAAAATGTCTCCTTCAACCTTAAAGCATTCAGAGAGATGACTTCCAATGGGTCCAGACCAGAACTCAACTTTCAAATGAGAATTAACATCTGCTTTTGTAAAATTATTAAGGATTCCTAAAACAATAGTCATTTCCTGAAAGGTTAGCATTGCCCTAGATTTTTAAATTATTAAAACCTTGGGGCACCACATACTTTTGAATATATTTTGTGATGCCCTGAATAAGTCCAGAGGCTTAAATTCAGGTTTCTTCAAGTGTGACAGTATATTGATAATTGTTGTAGCTGGGTGATGAGGAATGGGAGTTCATTATACTAACCTTCTACTTTTAGAAGTTTGACTTTTTTTAAAAAAAAAGTAAAAGAAATAGATATCTTTTGATATATTTTATGTTCACAATTTTACACTTTTTCTTTGGAAATATATGAGATGTGATTTATGCTTACGATTACTTAAGACTCTAACAAGCAGTCTGAAATTTTTAAAAATCCACCAAGCATAATGTCGATCATAAAAAAAAACTCCTTCATTCCTGAAAAAAACTGTACCATAATCTCTAATGATAGAAGAAGTGCACCTAAACAAAAGCAGTGCCACCATCTGCCTGGCATTCTCACAGTGTGACAAAATAGACTGGTAATTAACTGCTTTCCTACCGAAATCTGCCAGCTTTAACTCCCCCGTGTCACTGATCAGAAGGTTCTGTGGTTTCAGGTCTCTGTGCAAAATATAACGCTGGTGGATGTAAGACAGCCCTCGCAGCAACTGAAATAAAAACAACTGAAAAAATAGGGAGACAAAAGTTAAAATCTGAACACAGATAAATGCCAGTTTCTACATACAGTCTGCCAAGTACTTGCATTAGTGAAAATGGGTACCTGTTACTGAATTGCCTACCAAATTATTCAAACAGAATGTGCATAAAGGTATGGAAATCCCTTATAAACTAAGAAGTAAATCTGAAAATTTCTAACAGGCCATCACATCAACCCAGGGAGCGATACCTCCTTGGCCAGAGAGAGCTAGGATCCAATCCATTTTCTAAATCAAACAAAATATAAAGAATCAATTCTTTATAACATTTTATTTTCTTGGGCCTAAATTAATGTTTGGGGAACAAAACTATCCATAACATTATAAAAAGTAAAATATTTTTACCAAGTTTATGTAAATGTGCACATATTTAACTCCATAGAAATGGCATAAACATGATACCCAAGGTTCGCCCATTAACATGCTTTAAGGAATGAAAAGATGATTTAAAATAATTAAAACAAAAACAGTCACATGGTCCAATTAATACTACATTGTAATTATATTACTTTTGAGCATATGGCCACAGAGATTAGGCCACTGCCTGAAGACAGACATGTCCCTTCACTAATTACAGAGCAGACCCTTCCAAAAGGAAAGCAAAGTCAGGAAACAGAGAAATCAAGAATTCAAGAGTAATACTTTTATAAGAAATCATTTTGAGAAGTAGCCGTTTAGTTTCATGTTGGATCATATCAAATGTTTTTATTTTGATAACGAAAAAATGTAATTTGCTAGGCTACCCAATATTCTGTTTATGAAAAAAGGGAATATTTTTAAACAATTTACTTGCCAAAATAATCCTAATTGACATAGTTTTTAAAAATCAATCTCCCAAAACAAAAATAAAAACAAATGCTTTAAATGCCATCAGTGTTCTAGTCTATACCGTCAGCTAGTAACAAAAGGCAGTTTCGGGAAAATTTTACATAAGTTAGTTGTCAAAGATTGATAGTATTGGGATTCCAGAATATTCAAATGGCAAGAGTTTGGCAAATCCTTGAAGGTCCTGGAAGCTAGCATTCATGGAATATTTTCCAACTAACTAAGGGCTGTAAAAGCTAAGTAAATTGTTTTCAGGGTAGGTGCATTGCAGTAACAGTAAGATGAATTCATTTCAAAATATTTGTATATAATAATATGCTGTGGAGCAGTCAAGATCACAGATCATTATTTCCAGAATCTTAGCATCAGAAAGTAGAAGTCCATTCTGTGTTAGATTACATTAAACCATTGGCTCAAGAATCTTAGGAAGCAAATCTAAGAGTCCTCCTCTCAATCCTTCCTGGGTGGCAGATGGAAAGACTTAACACCATCACCAGCAGCTCCCAGCCTCCTTCTTCGCTGCTAATAGCCTCTGCATCCTGAAGCCGACAATTGAAGCTTACAATTTCTAAGAAAATCCATATTCCTTCAGTTCAGAAGGGAAAAGGAGTAAGCAAATAAAGCCACTTTGTTTCTCCAAAAACTTTAAAAAAAAACAATGTGCACAAAGGCAGGCCACATAAATTTAACTGGTGAGCACACAATGCAATAGTGTACGGATGATGTATTACAGAATTGTATACCTGAAACTTATACAATGTTATTAATCAATGCTATCCCAATAAATTTAATCATATTTTTTTTAAATTTCAAACTAATAATCTGAATTTGAAAAGAAAGTTTAGCATTCGGCACGGTGCTAACTAATTTTGGGGGCGTATCAGAGGCTTCTCAGAATGTGGTTGTCTATTTGGCCGTGACAATGCATCTTAGTGTAACAAACACACACCCAGTGCCAGCTGCTATTCTATGCATCATAGAATATGAGCTCATTTAATCTCTGTAACAATTTTAATGAAGAAGGTACTTCAATCATATCTGCATTAGTGAGGAGGACACTGCACAGTTCCTCCAAGTCACACAGCAATTAAGAGGCAGAGCCAGGACTCAAACTAGGCAGTCTGGCTTTAAAGACCATGCCCTCAACCACTATACTGTAGGAATATTGGCCAGAAATCAAAACAAGGAGGCAAAGTGTTGATATAGAAGCTACTTTATAGGATGAAGTCTGGGCATTCGGTACCATGGCCTTCAAGGCCACTGAGCTGAGCCCTGACCCCTCTGAGCACTGAGGCAACATTACCCGGCACCAGACAATCTCACTGACCCCACACTCAGAGCACACTGCTCTTCGGCCTTTACCTCTGTCCTTAACTCCTCTCTGCCAGAAATGCCCTTTCTCTCCTTTGCCTGCTAATCTCCCCGTGAATCTTAGTTCTCCCTGAAGCCTCCCCAAGCACCTCCCCAGGCCTTCACTCCCCGAGCAGGTGTACATACATGAGGTGCGCCTCCTCTGGGTTCTGAGAGCAGACTCTGCACGTGTCTAGGGCAGTGTGGCATTAGCCTACCTACCACAGACTGCACGCCTTCACCATCTTCCTAACACAGCCGACACTCATGCCAGTAATGTTAACTCTGAACTGAACCGACAGACTTCTGGATTGAGCAGGTACAAAATCAACATGTAGCAAATGATGGCATAGAATTCTGTGGAAGCTAAGTTTAGAAGTGGGCACATCAAACCATCATGAAGGGCTCTTCTTTTCATATCTTTACTAATTTGTGAAAATATATAATCTGAATGCTAATAAAGAAGCTATCTAAATAGGATGTCATATTAGGGGAGATTATAAAACTCAGTGTTAAGAAAGGACATGGTTACACACTCCAGTAACAACTGGACAAACTAAGCTCCATACATGACAGAGTCCCAAATATAAAGTTATAGCCCCAAACAAACGTTTAGATATCTGAGCAATACACAAAGTAAGAATGAATCATCATAGAATAAATTCATTCAGCGTTTATTAAGTGCCAATCATGTGCCAGGTGCTGTTATGTAAGAGGGGTGCAAAGATGAACAGCATGTAAGATGTACTCCCTGGACTCAGGAACTCACAGCCCCCAGAGTATGGGGGTCCGATAAACAGACAATCAGCACTTACAGAGGTCTGCACTGTAACAGCCACACAAACTGAGTATACCAAAGACACAGAGGAAAAAGGATAGAGCAACAACAATGACAACAAAAATGTAGAACCGATCCTGCCACTATACAAAGAGTAGCCCTATACAAGGGACAAATGATAGGAGGTGTGTCACTCTAAAAGCAGAGTTCGTTACACAGAAAATTTTAGTAGAAAACCAAATGGATCATTCACTAGATGCACAACTTGAAATGATGTGTTATATGAAAAACCCCTTGGTTTTTTGAGGGAAAATATTGAGGAAACCAAGCAAGCAGACCATTGGATGAATTAAGAAGGGAAACTTAGGTAAATGAAAAGATGACAGCCCTGGCCAGGTAGCTCAGTTGGCTAGAGCCTCAATGATACTCCAAGGTTGCGAGTTCAATCTCCGGTTCAGGGCACACACAAGAGGCAATCAATGAATGCATGAATGAGTGGAACGACAAATCAATGTTTATCTCTCTCTCACACCCGCCCTTCTCTCTCTCTAAAATCAATAAATAAAAATTTAAAAAATAATATATGAAACTATAAAGCTACGAATTCACCATCGTAAAAGTAACGGTGACTAGAATTCAACAGTAGACTTACTGAAAACATTAGAAAATGCATTTGAATGTGCTGAACAGAATATGGACTTCTGGCTAAGGGTGGGAAGGCCATAAGGAAGCAGAGGTCATCCTGAGTTAAATAGACTGTCCTACGGAATGTTCTTTGGAAACGTCCTGAGAACTCAAGTCTTGGGAATTTCTTCCTTTAGACAAGCAGGCAAGTACCTAACTTTCCCATGTAAATTTCTGAAAAATCCACTTCACTTGCTTAAATCATCACCACACAAGATACACTTGATCTCTGTGAAAACCAGAGGACACTATGAGAACAAGAGGAACCACCAAAGAAGAATGACATACAGAGAAAGAATAAAAAATCATCTTTGGTATTTGCTAATAAAAATTAGTAACCATTGAAGGAATCTCAGTTCCTGAAAAGAAAAGAAGGGGGACTTATTCTAGTTTAAAGGCTGTTTCAAGTACTTTTACATATATCATTTAATCCTTTCCATCTACAATCCTGTATTTTTTCCATTTCATTGAAGCAAATGAGAAAATTAAAGTTCTAAGTGCACAAGATACTTACTCAAATTCATCCAACCACCACACAGTGCTTGTGAACTTCCCACTACCCCTCATTATCTTAAATGAGGCCGATGTTTAATAAATGCATGGGTGAATAGTTATATACCCAATATAAGCAAAATACTTTTATTAAGTGAATCCGAGTTTGCAAAAGTCTCAATTTGCATGTTATGTAATAAACATATGATTCTTGGAACATATGATTCTCGAACTACTGTTTTTGCTATTACAAATCCTCTTAGAAATAAGTAACATGGTGGAAGACAGCTACTGTACTGAAGCTGATAAATTAACTCATCTGAAACTTCTGCCTTTTTATTGCAGTAGCCACAAGATCTTCCTGAGAATGCCTGTCACCTCAGGATATTAGATACTCCACTTTCTAAAAGGAGACTCCTCCAAATTCTTCCCTGTGATCACTTAAGATTTATGTTCTAGTTTGAATATGTTCACTTTCCGCAATAAAAACCCCAATGGGAAAATGCCTTAAATAGCAATGATATGATGAACAGGGACACTTGCCAGCAGCAGATCTATCTATAGCCCAGCTGTCTTGCCATCCCCAGCAGGAAGCAGCTCACAGTCTCTCAGTGCCACGGCATGCACTTCTTGGGGATAGCCTTTAATACTTGGTCTCTTCCCTTCCCAAACTCTTTAGACTTCAAGTAGGTAAAAAATATCAAGATAAGGCCTTTGATCAAAACTTTTAGAGCAAGTTGGTAAAGAGCACTCAATATGCTGTATTTAGTACTGGGAAAATTTTACTGGCACTTGCAATAAGCAACACGTTTTATATTTCCCCCTCCTTCAAAGTCTAAAGGTGTGTGATCAGATGCTCTTTGTTTCAATGTTTAGTTATTGAGTTCCAGGAATGGTCTGAAATGCATGCATTATTTAATATATGTGGTTCCACTTAATATGAGACTAAGCCTGGGTCCACTTCCTTTAAGGAATGTCCGGGTTCTCTGAGGGCTTACAGAAGGCTTATTAGAGCCATTAGCAATGAAACTCCAGGCGTTATGGCACACAACCAGTTATTACAAAAGAGTTAGTTAAGCTACTTTTCTGCCACCTGGGGACCAAGCTTATTAACACCTCTGTATTTTAGGTTTCTCATCTTGAAACTCACTGATCGAGTCTTAGATACCTTTAATTGTTAATCATGTTGTAATATTGTATTATTCCATTACTTTATGAGTGACAGAAATGGAAGGCACTCTACAAATCAACAACTGTAATAACTGTCATTTGTTAAGTGCTTACTATGACAGACCTTGTGCTATTTTATATTCATGTAGATAATTTAATCCTCCCAACACCTTTGCCAGGCAGATATTATTATTCCTAAGATTCAGAGAAATTAAATGCATTGGTTAAAGGGACACATCACAAGTTAAGAGCTAGTACTGGTGATCTGAACCCATTGTTTGTCTGGCCTTGATACCCACAATTAAGAGTATGGCTTCTCTACTATTTGATTTTTTTCAAAAGTATGTGTACTATTTAATTAAAGTAGTTCAGGTTATGTGAGCCCAGGGCTAGGAAATGTGACACTAGCAAATAAAGCAAAGTTACAGATGGACAATAAATACTTCAAATAATATGCTCCATGTTTAACACTGCATTATTTAAAAACCCATAAACCACATAAACATTACATTGTCCATACATCAAATTTCCTAAAAATAATTAAAAATTAGGAAACTGCACAATATCTAATGAATGCCAAAATATTTCATAATATGCATCAGATAACGGTTTCATTATAGAAGGTCATTTTCAATTTTTAAAAGCCACAGGATAATTCATCACAATTCATTCCATTTAGTTGAGTTTCAAATTTGCAAATGCTTAATGCAAACATCAAATCCTAATTTGTAATACAATGTACAGAATTCATACTCAGTTTCTATTTTTCAAAGCATCATTACAATTCCATGTGTTGAATTTTTTAAAAAGAATACTTAAGTTACACAAACATGTAATGAAGACAGAAATAAAATCCTACACATTCAACATTATGGTAGAATTTCTGTGTCACTTTGGACCTGCTTGACAACATTAAGTGTGCTGCTGAGATGGCGTAAGACACAAATGGCACCAAGCTGAGCTCCCTTCCTGGTTCCTCATGTTTGTCTTAGAAAACAGGCAAACCAAAGGGTCAAATG